>JADBJO010011034.1:20000-57500 GCA_016801955.1 Conus betulinus
ACCAGTGTGTGGACTGTCTCTCTGTATGTGTGTGTCATTTATTTAACGTCTTTCCACTAATCGTGATATTAGACGAAAAAAAAAAAAAAAAAAAGTGGATGAGTAAAGAGTAAGACTTGCGTATGTCTAAACTGTATGAGTTCTACATATTCATGTACGTGTGTATACATATGGATGCTTAGGCGTGAAAATGTATGTGTATTTGAATGTAGGAAGAAAATATAGCTACAGGATTATAATTGCAAAAAAAAAAAAAAAAAAAAAGGAAAAAAAAAAAATCAACAAAATTATAAACATCGCCCCCCCCCCCCCCTCCTCTTCGCCCCTCCATCACTTCCGCATAAAAAAAAATGATTATAGATAGTGACCAATTGGACTGTTCTCTAGACTTACAAAAAAGTCATAAGTCAAAGCTGGTGAGTCGAATATACTGAGCGAGTTATTCTGCGATAAAACTGGAATGAATATCTTCAAGCTTTGACATGAAAGAATGTGATTAGGAGATATTTTGCATCCCACAAATGCAAACTATATCTTTGACATACTTTGTTTTTTGAAGCATCAAGTTTCCATCTATACATTAAGGAAAGTAATTTTTTAGTCGTTATAAAGTTATCTTTTTATATTTGAATATTGAAATGGTCTTGGTCGTTTTGATGTTTCACTTCACGTTTAACGTCTTTCCACTAATCGTGATATTAGACGGAAAACAAAGTGGATGAGTAAGAGAGTAAGACTTGTGTATGTCTAAACTGTATGAGTTCTACATATTCATGTACGTGTGTATACATATGGATGGATGTATGTCAGAGATATAGTTTGCATTTGTGGATGCAAAATATCTCCTAATCACATTCTTTCAGTGTGTGGACTGTCTCTGTATGTACCAGTGTGCGGACTGTCTCTCTGTATGTACCAGTGTGTGGACTGTCTCTCTGCATGTATCAGTGTGTGGACTGTCTCTCTGCATGAACCAGTGTGTGGACTGTCTCTCTGTATGTACCAGTGTGTATACTGTCTCTGTATGTACCAGTGTGTGGACTGTCTGTGTAAGTACCAGTGTGTGGACTGTCTCTGTATGTACCTGTGTGTGGACTGTCTGTGTAAGTACCAGTGTGTGGACTGCCTCTGTATGTACGTGTGTGTGGACTGTCTCTGTATGTACCAGTGTGTGGACTGTCTCTGTATGTACTGTGTGTGGACTGTCTGTGTAAGTACCAGTGTGTGGACTGTCTCTGTATGTACCAGTGTGTGGACTGTCTCTGTATGTACCAGTGTGTGGACTGTCTCTGTATGTACCAGTGTGTGGACTGTCTCTCTGTATGTACCAGTGTGTAGACTGTCTCTGTATGTAACAGTGTGTGGACTGTCTCTCTGTATGTACCAGTGTGTGGATTGTCTCTGTATGTAACAGTGTGTGGACTGTCTGTGTAAGTACCAGTGTGTGGATTGTCTCTGTATGTACCAGTGTGTGGACTGTCTCTGTATGCACCAATGTGTGGACTGTCTCTGTATGTACCTGTGTGTGTGGACTGTCTCTTTGTATGTACCACCAGTGTGTGGACTGTCTCTGGATGTACTAGCGTGTGGACTGTCTCTCTGTATGTACCAGTGTGTGGACTGTCTCTGTATGTACCAGTGTGTGGACGGTCTCTCTGTATGTACCAGTGTGTGGACTGTCTCTCTGTATGTACCAGTGTGTGGACTGTCTCTCTATGTACCAGTGCGTGGACTGTCTCTCTGTATGTACCAGTGTGTGGACTGTTTCCGTATGTACCCAGTGTGTGGAGTGTCTCTCTGTGTGTACCAGTGTGTGGACTGTTTCCGTATGTACCAATGTTTTGACTGTCTCTGTATTTACCAGTGTGTGGTGTGTCTCTGTTCTGTATGTACCAGTGTGTGGACTGTCTCTGTATGTAACACAGTGTGTGGTGTGTCTCTGTATGTAACAGTGTGTGGACTGTTTCCATATGTACCAATATTTGGACTGTCTCTGTATTTACCAGTGTGTGGAGTGTCTCTGTATTTATCAGTGTGTGGGACTGTCTCTGTATGTACCAGTGTGTGGACTGTCTTTGTATGTAACAGTGTGTGGTGTGTCTCTGTATGTACCAGTGTGTGGACTGTCTCTGTATGTACCAGTGTGTGGACTGTCTTTGTATGTAACAGTATGTGTGGTGTGTCTCTGTATGTACCAGTGTTTGGACTGTATTTCTGTATGTACTAGTGTGTCGACTGTATTTCTGTACGTACCAGTATGTGGACTGTCTGTCTGTGTGTACCAGTGTGTGGACTGTCTCTGTATGTACCATTGTGTGGACTGTATTTCTGTACGTACCAGTGTGTGAACTCTATTTCTGTATGTGCCAATGTGTGGACTGTCTGTCTTCTTGTACCAGTGTGTGGACTGTCTGTCTTTTTGTACCAGTGTGTGGACTGTCTGTCTGTTTGTACCAGTGTGTGGACTGTCTGTCTGTTTGTGTACCAGTGTGTGGACTGTCTGTCTGTTTGTACCTGTGTGTGGGTTATCTCTCTATGTGTTCTGTGGGAAAACACTCAAGAAGCACCTTACACACAGGAATTATTGTCACGTGTCCTGCATGATTGTGTTGCTCTTCCGTCTAACGACAGTTCTCACGAACTTGCCAGTATCGGTGTCCTCGATATGAACTCAGTAGGGCACAGACGCAGGGGCGGGGAGATGGCACGGGGGTGGGAAACTGAGGTTTGCACGACAGCAGAAACAAAAAGGATACCCTCTGTCTCCTTATGCACTTGGTTTTTCTCTTTATACATTTACGGTATACGTAGAAATATAACCTATTATGGTCGAAAGCATTTCAATATTCGTTGAGTTTTATGTAACAGTGATGAACATAACATTTTTCAGTATGTCTATGACCTAGAGTCCTCCTTCGCGGGAGACGGCAATTAACCTAAAACTGTGTAAATCCTGAAAGCTTTGGTGCTGTCAGGCCTTCAGATGAAAGTAGGTAAAACTAATGTCATTTGGCTTGGAGAGAAAAGATTAAAAAAAACTGAAACCCGTTATATGGAACATTGAGACACAATTTGAATTTTCCTGTTTATTAATCCGAATATTACGAGTGTAATTTACTAATGAATTTAATCAATGTGAAGACATATATTATCTGAAAAGACTGGCAGATGTTAAACATCCATTCAGAATGTGGGTAAAACGCCAGCTAAACTCAGTTGGCAGGGTAGCAATACTTAGATCCCTTATCTTTTCCAAACTGTCACACCAGCCAAACCAGACATTTGTTTCCATACATGCCAACAAACCTGCAACAAATTTGTCGGCAGTAGAAGCCAGATAAGATTACTCCCCCCCCCAAAAAAAAAAAAAACAAACAAAAAACAAACAAACAAAAAAATCCCAAGCACAAAAAGAAAACTGCACGTGAATGGATCAGAGATGGTGGTGTTGGTCTTCTGAATTTAAAACTGTTTTTACTTGTATCTCTAGGATCTTTGGACATAGAACCGAGAAGCCCATCCACAAATGGCGAATCATTGTGTTGCATAACGTTCCACGACTATTGCTTATGATGAAGTACGGTTCAGACTTTGTCCTAAATTTCACCAAGTATAACCAGGATTAAAGGTTTTGTGTGTTTGTTTGTTTTTTAAATATCAAGTTTTCTGTTAAAACCTTTTTCGCGACGCGTCATGCGACAGTGACGGCAACTCAGTCGACCCGTTCAAGACGAGGCGTCCCCTGGTGGCGGCAGCACTGCTGTACTGCCCGGACGTGACGTGCCTCCGTGACGGCACAACTATGAAAAATTCCCATGTTCTCTCGTCTACCGTCTAGAGGATGCAGCTGCCATAAGCATTTAGGAACAGGGTTCTAGCCACTGAAAGGGTAAGTTTACATGCACTAGCGATGAACTTTGCGATCCCAGAGTAGTCCGAACAAAGAGACCCGTCTGGCACTGGGAAGGCACGTGTGGAATTTCCTGCTTCACCAATATATCAGGCAGAAGGAGAATGACATGCGGTTTTAGAACTGGTTCAGCAAAGACAAGATTGTGTTCTCCTACTTTTGCTTATGTTGTTTCTGTAGCAGTAGCGTTGCTTTGCTATCCTACCCAAAACGTATTTAATTCTATGCTCATTACAAAGTTCGTGCTTTACCCTTTCCATTGATATATATAACAAGTGCTCGTTAGGTTTGTATTATAAGACGTAAAATAATATTTGAAAAGTGCGAAAAAATCGCGCGTCTGCAGCGGTTGTAAGCACGTGCGGTGCACACGCATGCAGGGAAGCGACGTTGCTCTGCCGCGCCCGTCTGAAAAGCATGTGCATGGCAGAAATTGTCCTGGGGCATTTAGAAAATAGTGAGAGAGTTTATAGCTTTTCGATCTATTTGTTTTTCCAAAGGGACCCACGTTCCCCTATTTAAAACCACCTTTTAAGCCCATAACGTATCAGCAAGAAGTCAGGTGAGTTTAGTGTTGGAGGGAGGGAGACCTCTTTAAGAAAAATACAATATAAATATTGATTTTGTCATTTGTTTTTCTGAGGATAATTAGACTATAATCGATCTGGTGTTGCTGCAAAAATGGTAAGTATCTGAACTTATCACTGTGCTTTTAACAGCTTTTTACCATCAAGAAAGCTTGTAAGCTGTGTTGCAATATCTTCACAGAGAATAATTCTCAAAATGTTGTATGGTATGGAACAGAAAAGTGTTGATTCATAATGACTACAAATCCTGCTTTTTACAGGCACATATGATGCAATGTACGGTAGTAATACACATGTATCATATGAGCTATACATGATATATTATATCATGCATAACTAATATTTAACAGCAGTTGAGGCACACCAGTTTTTTTTTTTTTTTTTTATTTTTTTAAGGAGATTAGAATTGCAAGCTATTACACAGATGCACAACATCAGTTTACATGTAACCTTTTTTTTATGGGGAAAGCCCCTTAAATGGTAATGGGACAGACCATAAATAATGAACTATATGTAGCCTACATATAAACTCAAGCCAGATACAAACGCGTTTAATGCACAACATGCCCAGACAATTTCTCAATCGTGTTGACGGTCACACAGATACAAACGCGTTTAATGCACAACATGCCCAGACAATTTCACAATCGTGTTGGGACACACTAAGTTTTAAACGGCAAAGAGGAGTTCTTTGTGTAGCCTGTTCGTGGCACACGTGAGGAGACACTGATAAAACCAGCTTGATGCATAAAACGCCCATGGCTCTGTAGTCCGTGTCCCACAGCATATCATACCCAGTCCTGGTGCATACTGCTCCCTGAAAGGCAAGAGAAATGGCCAGAAACACAAGCTTTGTACGTGACGTTAATGAAACATCAACGATTTCAATGGTTTAAATCAGATTGGTTGCATACAACACACACCGCTGTTGTTTGATAGACACATTAGGTCGTTTCATACACTATTCTGATGCAGGTTACCCCTGTAATAGCAACGGGAGAGGCTGGAAACAGATGTACGCTGTACGTTGTCTGATTATTCAACACATCGACCGACACAATGATAAACTGTAATGCACATGTCCAAAGGCTGTTAATACTCAGCTTTTGGTCACACACACACACACACACACACACACACACACACACACACACACACACACACACACACACACAACACGCACGCACGCACGCACGCACGCACACACGCACACACACATGCGCGCACATCGGACATACTCACGGATTTCTGAGGCGCACTCTGTTTAGTAACTTTAGTCCCTTATTCGTATATAATCACAGAGACACACAGACAAGACACACAGACACAGACACACACACACACACACACACACACACACACACACACACACACACACACACACACACACACACACACGCACATGCACGCACGCACGCTTGCACACACACACACACACACACACACACACACACACACACACACACACACCACACACCCACACACACACACACACACGCACGCACGCACGCACGCACGCACACGCACACACACACACACACACACACACACACACACACAGAGTCACTAAGATCTATTTTCTGTCACCTGGCAATTTATTTTTATCTTATATAACAATATTCAATTCTAATTCAGTTCAGTTTTCAGTCTGCGTCTTTTTAACCCCGCCTGGGTCACCCGACCTCCAACTGCAATCGCAGTCACCACCACGGCTCAGCGTGAAGAACGTAATGTCAACATCAGACTGAGCCGCGTTATTACCTTCACGGTCCTCTGACCGTTCAAGGACATGAGGGTCAACGTGACCAGGCCATTCAACACCATCACTTTGCGTCACCTGAGGTGGTCTGGAGCACCCGCGCTTTAACCTGGACATAGATCATCAGGACCCGTTGAGCGAGTTTCGACGTTTGAAACTGACCCGAGTTGTATTGTCCCATCCTTGGTCACTTCAACTACAAGGTAGGTGCGGGTCACCGTATTTCATAGTGCGTGTCACTTCATCCTGACAAGACTGCATCATTGTGACACAGTTGTGGATCCCTTGACCTTTTGCGTCAGTCCGGGTCATGGCTGCAAACTCTGCGTCGACGAACCTGTGACACACACTCTGGGCTGGTAGCCTGTTCTCAGTCACGTGGTCTTATTTGGGCCTGAGACAGTGACCCATTAGCCTTGGCCCCTGACCTCGACCCTGGGTTTACTATCTAATATCGAGTCACCCGACCATTAACCTTCATCTGAATCAACTGACCCATCTGGAGCTACACCATGAGCAACCGTGATGGAGGGTGTGTGTGTGTGTGTGTGTGTGTGTGTGTGTGTGTGTGTGTGTGTGTGGGGGTGGGGGAGAGATTGCAGATGGGGGAAACCTACACTTGTGGAAACAGACCTTGAGGGAAACAGACCCAAGGGAAACAGACTGGGATTGGGGTGGAAAACCTAGACTTGGGAGTCCCAACAGGACGACCCCTCACGTGGTGCACACAGAGACGGGATGTGCACCAAGGCAGAGGCACGTAGAAAACCAGGGCGCAAAGAAACAGGGGCCACGCATACACAAGGGGCATAAGGAGCGGGGGTGTATAGACACAGATGCACATAGACAGGAGCGACAAAAGATGGAGACACATAGAAAGAGGGCTCAGAGACACGGACTACTGGATGGGGGCATTTTGAGATGGAGAGACGTACAGTCAAGGACACACGGACACGTAGACGCACAGAGATGGAGGGGGGGGGGGGGGGGGGGGGGGGGGGGGGGATAAAAAAGATGGAACTGCACAGAGGGGGGGGGGGGGGGGGGGGGGGGGGGGGGTGGAACACACAGCTATGTTTAACACAGAGACAGGGGCAAAAGGAGACAGGGCCACACACAGGCAGGGCACGCGGACAGGGGCATAATGCTATGCACCCACTGCAAAGTTTGTGAAAGAGCCATTGCCAAATGGCAGGAGGACAGGCTGGACGTGCGATCGTGTGTGCGTGCGTGCATGCGTGCGTGCGTGTGCATGTGTGTGTGTGTGTGTGCGTGCGTGCGTGCGTGCGTGCGTGTGTGTGTGTGTGTGTGTGTGTGTGTGTGTGTGTGTGTGTTTAAGGTTCAAGGCCTAGCTCAAACAAGTGTCACAAACTACTGTGCCCGAATAAGCGTGCAGCCCAGTGTTTCCTGTGTCGTCACTCTCACATTCTTTGGCAGACATAAGCTGATTTGTTACACGCGCTCGCGTGCGCGCGCGCGTGTGTGTGTTGTGTAATCTATTTTGAGACTTGATTTCAACAAGATGGCAGTCGTGATAACATGGCCCTTCGCAGTCGGCTGGGTTATAAACAAAACAAATTGAGTCGATCTAGTTGCAAAGTGACACGACCACAGCCGGAAATCTAAACAAATCTTAAATAAATGTTAGCGAACCGGCCAGAGAAACGTGGACAAACGAGTCACAAGAAAAACAACGCGTTTCGACCTCTTAGGTCTTCTTCAGGTAACACACACACGAATAAAATAACAAAAATTCACTTAGATTCGATCGCTTCTGAGTTCAGAGCAAGGAAGATGTTGAATGAGTCGAATTGAGTCGAATTTACTGTATGTAGAGAATCATAAGCATTAACATTTTCAGACATTAACATTTTCATTCAGTTAGAGTGTGCTAGTCCGAAGATGAGCTACCGTTGTACAATGAGAGATTCTATCAACATCAACCTTGCACTGTTAAGATCATTAATAGTATTGTTGCACCGCCTCTGCTGTTATAGCATGCTATTTTATTTTCTGGAAGAGGACAAATGTCTGTTTGGTAAAGAGCTTGTTTTTTTTTTTTTCTCTGGCTGCAAGTGATATCAATTGCCCTATGATTCCACAATTCAAATTCGTCTTCAGAAGATGTATATTCAGTCTACACCAACAAAGTCCCTACTGGGCAAAGCGTGACAATAACTACTCCTTCCATCATTTCACCGATGTAGCTTCAGGCCACACCAGCTGTTACCTTATTTTCAGACTGGAAACTCTGAAGAAACCTTGCAAGCACCTGTCACAAAATCCTGCAGATGCAAGTAAAGAACGAATTTAGCACTATACAGTCATAAGGTGTTTAAACCGATTCTGAATAAACTGACGTAAGCGAAGATCTCTTGCCTCTGTCGTTGCTCCAGAATTACATTCACTGTGTACAGAAAAGTGTTCAAAGATGAATTCAGTGGCAAGGCAAAAATAGCCAGGGCGACGTTGACCTCAGAAGAAATGATAACATCCATGGCTGACAGCATTCCGCACATGCCAATAGGGAACCAACAGAGGAAGTCTGAAGCAGCGATGGACAGGAGTCGGCGGGCTAGGACCGCATCTTTGGACTTGACGGTCCTTCCTTCCTTGGCAGTGCTCTCATGTGACCATGCGACAGAGACTTAACACTGACTTTCACCGAGAAGTAAATGAGAAACTGGCCCACAGCGATCGATAGAAAAAGGACCAGGTTGCAGACAGTCATGATGGAGAAGCAATAGATGACCAGCAAAGTCAGTCTTTGGTGAGAATGCACATGCCTGTCTGATGGTAGAATTCCAGTGTGAAGTCACAGGAAGCAGGGGTGTGCCAGCTATGATGAGTCCTGACACCCAGGTGAAGACACAGGCAACATTAGCTGAAAATGATCCGAAACGCATCTGACTGAAAGGAAAGTGAAGCACAAGGACTCTGTGCAAGGTGATGAAGCATATGAGGAACGCTGAGACCTCCGAAGACAGAAAGGACAGAAACCCCGCCAGACCGCAGGCTGTGCCGTGCCTCCAGGTGCCCTCATGAAACACGTAAGTGCCAGCAAACATTTGATCTGCCACCCCGATTAGAGCCAGGTACACCCTCATCAGCAAGTCCGACACACACAGATGAAGAATAAAGACCGTGAACCCAGCCTTCAACCTTTCTGGCGAAAAACATGAACGGTAAACAATGCTACTCAAGTTCCCCAGGATTGCTGGGAGTGCAAACAGTACAAGAGCAGAACGATAAATGTTTGACTTCAGCAAGTCTTTACAGGAGGATATGCTATCAGATGGAGCAATGCATTTACCGTTGAAACCTTCTGGAAGCACAAGTGGGCAACACAGCTTGAAGTTGTCTGCGAAAACGTGTGTAAGCTTGCTATGTTTTTCATGAGTTTCGCATTGAAATCGGATACAGGGCAACCCCGAAGATCCAGGCCAGTCAGTTGTCTAAACACATCTTCACCCTGGAGTGACGTGACTTCACTGGACGTTAAATCCAGAAACTGCAAATGTGGCATCACTGTGGACAAGTTGTTCATATCCAGGGAGGTGATTTGTAAACGGGAAAAATTGAAAACCATTAATGCCAGCAACTGATGTTTTTTTTTGATTACTGAAAATACGGCTTGATAGGGATTATTTGCGAGGTTTAATCTTTGAAGGTGTTGCAGTCCTGCTAAGTGCTTCAAACTGACATACTGAAGTACATTGTCACTCAGGTCCAGACTATGTAGGTTCGGTAAGCTGAATCGAGTCAAATTTCTCCAGTCACACGCTTGGGCTCCAAGGTGAATCAGCATGAACAATATTCTGATATCGCTCTGTTGCACTTTACTTCCCCTCGCTTCCATTTGATTTGACTGTATCTCAAGAGTTTTAAGGTAGGATGACTTTGAGCAGTGTGTGTGTGTGTGTGTGTGTGTGTGTGTGTGTGTGTGTGTGTGTGTGTGTGTGTGTGTTCGTGTATGTGTGTGTGTGTGTGTGCGTGTGTGTGTGTGTGTGTGTGTGTGTGTGTGTGTGTGTGTGTGTGTGCCTGCATTAGCTTAGACAAATGAGGAGTGTGACCAGTGTACTGTCACCAGGTAGTCTAAGGCCCCACCAGCACTCCAGCCAAATCGAGAACACCCACCAGTGAAAGGTAGTCCTGAAGACAGAATAAAACTGTTGTGCAATGTCAACAGGGTGTAACTGTGTTGAAGTGTCCATCAGAGACCTCGCGATCAGCTTCATCAAAACGTCAATCACCTTAGCATTCAGTGCCACATGGTATTCTGATAGAGACGGCAGGATGAGCGAAAGAGCCACGCAGTTAGCATTACTGATGCCATACCAATAAAAGTGCCTTCAATCTCTCCCCACCCGGCCCCACCCCTGCTTTCCCCGTATGAAAACCATCGCTATCCTCAGTGAATCATCTGTGGGAAATGTCTTACAATCAAATGCAAGCACTATCACTTCACTTCAGGAAGCCCCTGATTGGCCCAGCCATAGATTAAGTAAATGGCAACATCTTACATTCATGAGCAATGTAAAACTTTAGCAAGAGCATTGGGATTAAGACTGAGCTCTGTCACATCCAAAAATTATTTCTTGCATAGCGACTGGTTCATCCACATTCACAATGAATTGCTGTGTGTGGGAACATACTCGGTTGGAGCCAGAACATACCGGTGCAGGACGCACCTAGCGATTTAGGGTGGTGTTCAATCTAGGCTCTGGTGAGTGTGCTTGATTTTTTTTTTTCTTCTCAGACAGACCAGGGATAACAGGTCAGTGAAACCATTTTTCTCCTTGTCATACACTGAAAATAGATATAAAGTCGTGAAAGCCCTTTCAGTGGCTTTGATAAAACATCAGGTTGTTGGCCACGCGTAGTCTCGGCACCGACCGGCCGCCTTCAGTTCGGCACCAACACCGACAGGCCTTCCAGTGCCAGTCATGTGAAGTTCAGACCATGTGCCCGAAGACGAGGGCAGCTCCCAGTCTGCCGATTCTTGTGACGACATAAGAAAGTTCATTATGAATTTGGATGCCAAATGGCAACAACAATTCGACTCTCTCAGAAGTCGATTTGATTCAGGCGCTCTTGACTCCCGTTAAGAGGGAGAAGCAGTAGGCGCAGACAAAGGTGTTGAGCCCCCGTGCAAAAAAAAAGCGCACAAAGAAGACCCAACCGAATGCGATGTCCTCAACCTTCATGAGGATGAAGACACTGATGAAGAGGAAGTACATCTCATCAAATCAGTGTTGCAAGACCAGAGTCAAAAAGGACAAGGTGTGAATCATCTAACACTGTTTTGGATGATATCGAAAATGAATACAGAACTGTGGAGACAGTGGGTGAGAAGTTGGATGGAAAACTGTCGGGGGATGTAAACAAAAGATTCCAAAGCAAACTATCAGATGAAGTTTTGAAGAAACGCTTTGAAACGTACAATAGACCCGAAAATTGCCACGACATGACCATCAGACTGTAAATCGAGAAGTATGGACTCAGATCACACCTCATGCTCGAAAATCAGACCTGAAAATGTCACACAATCAAGGCGCCGTCACTAAAGCCACCATTGCGGTGGTGCGGGTGGAAAATTCCCTGCTGTCGGCGAACATGCACAGCGCACGCGCGCGGAGAACTTAGCCACGGACGTGACTGGCTTATTGGGCCACGCGAGCAGGGAGCAGACATTAGGCCATTTGTCAACAAAAACCATGTCGAAAATCAGTGACGAATCTGTGCCAATCACCGGCTCGTTGTTTGGCGATGATTTGCCAAACACATTGAAAAAACATCAAAGAAATGGACAGACTGGGGGCTGCTCTTGCGCCTGAGAAGTGTTTTGAAGGACACCAACTGAACTTTGATGAATGACAGAAGTCTTTTTTTTTTTTTTTTTAAGGACAGAGCCGTCAAAAACGCTAGACACGCCCACAGGCCATTCAGGGGTCACGTGCAGAGGCAGGTTCACAGCAACAGAGAGGGCAAACAGTAAATCAGGCCCACTATTGCCTACTACCAGTTGTGGAGGTGAGTGCTTTTTTGGCTTTGTTACCAGAATTTACTCCTCTTTTTGAATGTGAAATTGCCATGTTTCAAGCAGACAGAATTAAGGAATTCATGAATTCTTGGCTGAAGATCACCTCTGATCCAGATATTCTTAGCATTGTGTCAGGTGTAAAAATTCAGTTTGACTGTCACCAGACACTCTGAACAGACTGACAGTGTCCCATACAAATCCTTTCAATGAAAGTGAAAGTGCTATAATTGACAGTGAAATTCAAAAACTTCTATGTAAGGCAGTGATAAGGGCATGCAAGAAAGAAAAAAAGTGAAGCCGTTTCTCCAAATTTTACTAGAGAAAAGAAAAATGGATCCCACAGGATGATTTTAAACTTAGAGAGACTGAATGAAGTCACCTACCACCCATTTTAAAATGGAAACACTGACCACTGCTTTATCACTTGTTCAAGAGAAATTGTTACATGAGCTCAGCTGACCTCAAGGATGCCTACTATTCCATAGCCATTCAGCCATATTTCTGGAAATGGTCAGATTTGTCTGGAGAGATCAGCATTATGAATGTACAGATATGCCCAAAGGCCGTGCTTCAGCTACTCGCTTGTTCACAAAACTGATGAAACCTGTGTTTGCCAAGCTAAGGATAAAAGGATATATCTCCACAGCTTTTCTTGATGACAGTTTGTTGTATGGTTTTACTTAGCAGGAGTGCACGAGAAATGTCACTGACACTGTGATTGGTCTCCAAAAGTTATGTCTCCTGATACACCCAACAAAGTCAGAGCTGAAACCATCCAAACAAATTCAGAATCTGGATGTGATCAATGGCAGTTAGACTCACACCTGAGAAAAAAGACGTCTTCTTCGTGATAGCTGTACAGGACTGTTGCATAAAAAAAGTCTGTACTAATCAGAGAGGTGGCACAAGCAATAGGGAAAATTATTGCCAGCCTCTAGCAGTCAAAAAATATGGGACTCTCCATTATCGGTGCTCAGAAGCAGAAAAAAAAAATCCGTGCATTAAAGAAAAACTCTTGAGATTTTAACTAATTCATGACGTTGTCAGACAAAAGTAAAGCTGGGTTAAAATGATGGGTTACTACTGTGGACCAAGCGTATAAGGATACTGGCACGAATAAACCTGATATTGTAGTCATGTTGGATGTCAGTCTTACCGGCTGGGGATGTGAATGTGAGGGCATATCATCGGTGGGGGGGTCCACCAGTGAAATAAAACAGCCCACATAAATGGTCTAGAATTGAAAGCTGCTTTGTTAGCGTTACAGAGTTTTCAAAAGAAACGGAAAGGAAAGCACGTCAGATTGATGAGTGACAACACCCCTTGTGTGTCTTGTGTTCAACACATGGGCACAAGTCATTCAGAGGTCTGTAATTCCCTGTCTGTTGAAATATGGTCATGGTGTGCAGACAATGACATGTGGCTTAGTGCTGCTTACATTCCAGGTAAGCTGAATGCTATGAATCTGGAGACATTGACATGGATGCAGAATGGAAACTTGACAACAGTCACCTCAGGGTAGCATTCCAGGAATTAAACATTTTGCCCACCATTGACATGTTTGCTTCCAGGCTGAACAAACAGATAGACAAATATGTGTCAGATAGACCTGACCCAGCTGCTTTTGCTGTTGAGCATTCAGTATCTCATGGGAAAAAACATGATTGTGTATATGTTTCCCCTTTTCAGTGTGATGACACGAGTCCTTCAGAAGGTTCAGCAGGACAAGGCCATGGGGGTGCTTGTGGTGCCAGACTGGCCAACACAGGTATGGTATCCAGTACTCCGGTGACTGTTGGTGGCCCCACCAATGAGGCTCCCATGCAGGACCAGACTTCTACATCTCCCCAGCCAGCCAGGGCCCATTCATCCCCTGACACAGCAAAGGCGTTTGAACCTGCTAGTCTGCAAGATATGTGGCTAATCTACCAGCACGCTGGAATGACAGGGGAAGCAGTGGGCCTTCTGATGGATTCTTGGCGCCCGTCCACCGCCAGAGCATATGATATTAAAAAGTGACAGGAATTACATTAGAAAGTTACATTAGAAAGTGGCAGGAATTACATTAGAAAGTTACACTAAAAAGTGACAGGAATTCCATTAGAAAGTTACATTAAAAAGTGACAGGAATTACATTAGAAAGTTGCATTAGAAAGTGGCAGGAATTACATTAGAAAGAGGCAGGAATATGTTGCTGCAATTCAGATCACAGTTCCAGCACACATTGATGTAGTAAACTTTCTTGCAGAAATGTATAAGACGGGAGCAAGCCACCGCATAATAAATTTAGCGTGGAGTTCTATTACTGCCGGTCTAAGCACCCAGGGAAAGGATTCTATGGGTAGCCATCCACTTAAATGTCGTATAGTTAAGGGTGAATTTGAAAATAGGCCATCCTTTCCAAAAGATCAGGAGGTATGCACGTTGTTTCAGTTGTTCAATATCTTGCAGGCTGGGACATGGTAGAGAAACTCGATCTCAAACAATCTCCTCCGCAGATTAGCAATGATTCTAGCACTAGTGTCAGGTCATAGAGGCCAAACTCTCCATGCACTGACTGTTGAGGATGTAAAGATCAGTGAAGGGAAGTGTAGGATAGCATACAGTTCAGTTCTTAAGCAGTCCAAAGCAGGGAAGCATGTAAAACCTTTAGAAGTAATTTGTTTTCCAAATCAAAAGCTGTGTGTTGTTGTACATATGCAAAAATATTTGAAGAGAACCATTAGCCTTAGACAAGGGAAACAACTCAGTATTTCTTATGTAAAACCCCATGGACATCTTTCAAGAGACACTTTCTGCAGATGGATAAAGAGAGTGTCGGGGTGATCTGGAGCAGACATTTCTAAGTTTACAGCGCAGCTACTACATCAGCAGCTTTCAGCCGGGATGTTCCCACTGACCTATTTTGGCAGCCGCTGGCTGGTCAAGAAGCTGGTCAAGAAAAGGCCATTTTAGCTGGCTTTACTGCAAACCAGCGGAGCCACACAGAAGTTTTCAGTCAATCCATTCTGGACTAGTTTGTAAAAAAAGTTGTAAAATCAGTTGTTTCAGATTTCATTTTGAACTGCGCAAGTAAAATGTTTGAGGTGCTATGAACAAAATCTAAGAAACTATCTCAGCAGCTGATTCAGTTACTGCGTTTGACCTCCTCCACCAAATTCTCATGTGAATGTGGATAAACCAATCGCTATGCGAGAAATAATTATGGAATTAAACAAGGCTTACCTGTAAGTTGTAGTGTAATTCGGATTA
The DNA here is from genome assembly GCA_016801955.1 of Conus betulinus. Taxonomy (NCBI): domain Eukaryota; kingdom Metazoa; phylum Mollusca; class Gastropoda; order Neogastropoda; family Conidae; genus Conus; species Conus betulinus. Next base: position 35,552 of record JADBJO010011034.1, read on the forward strand.
TTTAGAGCTTAGTGGTGTGAAGGGGCGTTCACATGGCCTTCCTTTCACAGCTCTTAGTTTCTGTTAGAGGAGGTCAATGGCGTCTAAAACCTGAGTATGTTCCCGCGCACAGCATCTCATGTGAACGCTCCTTCCCAACACTATGCTCTAAATAATCCAAATTAAACTACAACTTACAGGTAAGTCTTGTTTTATTCAATAATCAATATTCTAGATCAAGCTGACTGTTCAAAACAACGAAACACTGCAACGGTAGAGTGGACCTATGGTGATGTGTCTTAACAACCTAAACGAAACAAATCAGTGTGGACGTTCATGGGTGGCAGGTTACAAACTGCTTTTAATTTGTTCCAGACATTTCTTCTCAAAGTTTTGGGGGTTTGTTTGTTTGTTTGTTTGTTTTCTAGAGAGAGAGAGAGAGAGAGAGAGAGAGAGAGAGAGAGAGAGAGATGAATGAATGAATGGATGAATCACATTTTATTTATTTAGGCCTTAACCCCTCATGAAGGGGGTACAAAAAAGTGCAACCCTATTTTTGGCAACGATAGAGATCACCAGACTCCTTCTGTCCTGACATCATTACAGAACGCAACTGAAATGGTTTGCATGAATAAATCGATAAATTTCTCACAACAATATCTTGTCCTGAAGTTGAAGCAAACTTAAGCAAAACTGATTGGGACCATTATAATAACTGTTTGGTATACATCGCATTCTTAAATCACTTAATACAGGGCAGCACAAAACAAAATGTAATTCATCTTCCTTTCCCTGTTTGCAAAGAGGACAACGCAAATCAATCTCAGTGTGTTTCCTGTAACGATAATGATGTACATCAATTTCTGAACACCACATCTAAACCTTGCCATTATACATTTTAGATGTTTGTGTAAATCTATTTTCAAAAAATGGCTTGACATCATGTTTGGTGCAAAATGTCCTACACATATATGAAATCCAAATCTTGCCATTGACATGAAATCAGTCTGTCTTTAAATTCATGCAAAAAACAATTAACATTCTGAACTCCTTGGTTTGCCCATGCATATGCTAAACCAAGCTAATAACAACTTGCAACGAATGTTTGATGCTCAGTTTCTTTTGTCACGTGTATCTAAATCGAATGACATTTTGTGAATCTTCTGTGGTAGTCTGTTATCATTCATTGTATTTAATTGTAATCCGTAATGAATGCACCATAGTGCATAGTTTATAGAAATAAGATATCTATCAGCTTCACCTTACACGAAGTCATTGTGAGTCTGCATTTTAACTCCCAAAAACTTCTTGAACGAAAATAAATGTACTTGTTCACATAGACATGCTGCATCATCCAAACCCCTAATTTCAGCGCCGTACAGAGAGCTAATGGCTGAACTTGAGTATCAAAAAGTTCCAAAAAAACATTCAAACTATTATTATTCCAAACACGAAAGTTCCGCAAGGTACACAACGCCACATTTTTCTCTTTACTTGTTAGGTCATTACATGCTGAAGTGAAACTGAGTTTAGTGGAAAACAACATCCCTAAGTATTCATATGCATTTTTACAGGCATGTTTGTATTATTGAATATCTATCTTTCCCTTGCTGATAAATGGCGACCTTTTCTAAAGACAATAATGTTGCTTTTGTTCAAATTTACCTTCAGATCAAGATCAGATGCAGCTCTTTGCAGAGTATTCAGCTGTGTCTGTAGACCGGGTACTCTTTCTGATAACAGTATGCCATCTGCTATTAATAACATGAATAATTCAAAATAAATCATTTGTGAATAAAGCTCCATACTTACCGTTTTGAATAACCTCTAAAACAACTTCATTTATGAAAAAAAAGAGAACAAAAAGAATTGGGCTACAAACATCGCCTTGTTTTACACCATAGCACATTTGACATAGTCTGTTAATTTAGAACCACATCTAACGCCAATCATGACCTTATTGTACATGCTTCGGATACAATGATGCAGTTTGCCTTTTATTCCATTCTTTACGAGAATATACCTTTTTTTTTCGATTTAATGAATCAAAGGCTTTTTTTTGTGTGTTCAAAATCTACGAAGGCTACATACAATTTCCGATTAAGTGAGAACTGTTTTTGTACCAGTGCTAACGATGTAAACAAGTGGACCATGGTTGAGTAATTCAATGCAAAACCAGCTCGGTGCTCCCCAGTGAGGTTGTTTTCTTTACCCATTCCTGTAGACGACGCTTTTTGACTGTACTGTAAATGTTACTACTGATATCACACAAAGTAATACCCCTACAGTTTTTTGTATTATGACATCACCCTCCTTGTATAATGGTAGCACAGTTCCTTCAGTCTGGCTTTCCAGAAAAAAAAGGCGTTAAAAAACAACGAAACAAATGTAAGAAACAGTCACTTGCACGTTGAAATAATTCTCCAATTACACCAGCCTTTTGTATTGAATCTTTTTCGGTGCTAATGTAATGTCTTCTCTTGAAACTGGTCTGTTGAAATAGTCATTGGACACCTCAACCCGATCCACATCCTCTTTGTGAACTTCTTTTTCTCCAGCAGTCCTTTGGAATGATGAAATCATTCATCATCAAACATTTTACTAATGTGCTTCCTTTTCGGTGATAGCTTATGTACATTATCCCAGAATTGTTGTTGGTTCTCAACTGAAGGCATACGTTTATCTACCAAAGCCTTTTGGAATTCCTTTTCTTTACGTTTTAACAAGTATTTATATTCCCTTCATGCTGTGCAAAATGCATTTTGATCAACAGTGTTACCGGTACTCTTGGCTCTTCTGTATAACCTTCTCAATGTAGTTTTTGCTATTTGGATTCTATGTCATACCAGTCGTCTCCATTCTGATCAGATCCTATTTTGATTTCTTTTCTCATACATTGGGCACTTTGTTTAATGCAGTTGTTAAAGGTACGCATGCTAAACCAATGTTAACATCAGTCTGGCTAGCAGCTAATTCTAACATTTCACGAGAATAATCAGTATCCATTGAGCTGATAATATGTCCTCCATTTGACTGTTCAACACCATCTTATTCACAGTTTGTATCTCTGCATGTGTGGTGACTTTATTATTTTTGTTTGAAGGATGTAGGTAAAATTCAATGGGTATGTGGTCTGACTCAAAGCTTTCATTCACACTAAGTTCAAACGAAGAATAGTATACAGAAAACATATCACAAGCCACAATAAGATAATCATTGATACTGTTACCGGAATCTGAGATGAATGTGTAGCAACCCTGAAGCTCGCCATTACATGCATCATTCATAATACAATGTTTCAAAGTAGTACATAAATCTAGCAAGCGTTTTGCACAAATGTTAACAACTTCATCCTGAGAGTTTTTCTTTTTTACATTCAAAGGGTTACTTTTAGATAATGAACTGACAATACTTTCACCTGATGAGTCAGCAGAGTTTATATTAGCAGTACTGCTATTCAAGTCTCCAGGCAACATAATATATACATCATCAAAATCCAACAAGCATTCCTCAAGTAAATCAATGCCATTGTCAAGATCAAATCAGATTAAAATGGCGACCCCTCAGGTGATATATAAACGTAAACATACAAAATATTTTTGGTAGTGCCCAACATATCTTTGTTAATAAGGAAAACCATGAAGTTTGAGTAAGAAACAACATGTCGTATATACGAGGCATAGACATTTTTAAAGAAACACAATTCCGCCGGATGTTTTGTAAATTTAAGTGCAGACGTACAGAAAATTGAATATTCTGCGAAGAAATTAAAACAAATGTGTCCAAAAATGTTTCAACAAAAAAAATCAAATCAAAGGAACAGATGTATGCAACTTAATCTTTGTTTCCTAACTTCGGAATTAAACAATTAATATTCCAATGCAACATTTTACACATGTTATTTACAAATGTACAAGAGCCTGTTGTCACGCTATTCTCACCTCTCGTAGTTCGTGTAATGTCACGCTCACCCAAACACTCGCCCCTCCTTTTAGCACGGGTCCGATTGTCACTGACACCGTCACTGTCACACTCACGGGACTCGCACCCACCCGCCCGTGCCGCGAAATCGTCACTCACTGTTTCCGCAGCCAGTGTTATATGTGAAGAGTTCCCTTTAACCTAACCGCAACAAGTGGTTATTTATCTTTGAGAAATGTCCCTGCTAGAGGAGCGGCCAGTTCCCTATTTCCAGTCCCTAAGATTTCCTTCTTCGTCGACTGAAAACCTCTGTCCATTTATGACAAGATGATCATAGACTATCGTCACCCTTGTACCTTCATCCCTTGCTTTTCTCAGATGAGGAGTCAACTTCCGTCTGATTTCTCCAACACGCCATGAGAAGTCTTCACCAATGAAGATACCCGACCCTCGCAGTTTCCCCTTGGATTTCAGGACCTGCACCTTGTTCTTGAAGAAAGTGCTGCACCCAATCACTGGGGAGTTATGCTTACCATTCAGGCGGTGCAGCCGGTCAAAAGGGACGTTCTTGGTCATTTCCATCTGGTCCGTAAACAGTTCAGTAACGGCTCCTCAAAGTCCTCAGGTGTTTCTGTCAGGGTTCACTGACATCGTTACATTTAAGCTTACATGGTTCAAAGAATGAGTTTAGTTCAGCAGGCTCCAAAGCCAAAACTAGCAGTTGCAGAGCTGTAACCATGACGTTAACAGCCGTGTACTGTCAGGGCCTGTGCAGTGACTGAAAGCCTAGGTTGTGATTTTAAGCCACAATAAGCGCAAAACGGTCCTGGGTTTGTCAGTTAGGCTTGGTTGTATGGGCTGTAAGCCTGTATATGTTATGGTATTGGTCTGCTGGAGACGACTCCTGTTTGAACTTTTGCATGTGCAGGCTGGCTGTGTCCCTTGTCAATGCATTTTGTGTTCGAAGCACTAAAAGCATTGTTCTCTCTATGTGTATGTGTGTGAGCTGGTGAACATTTTTTTTTTACTCACACTGTGTGTGTGTGTGTGTGTGTGTGTGTGTGTTTCTGTGTGACAGTGCAGCCTAGGGCAGGGTAGGGATATAGATATCTTGAACTCTTCAATGTTTTCCAAAGAAGTGAGGAAAGTAGTTTTCGTGCATTAGCCTCACTTTGAATTGTCCAATCAGAGCCTAGTTTACAGTGAAGCAGGCTTGTGCTCACTATGCCATTGCTCAGTGTTGACTTTGGAGCTGCACCTTTGCGGGTGTCTGACAGTTTTGTGTATTGGTTGTTCTGTGTCGGGAAGTTCCAGAGAATCCTTTTAGTAACCTTGCATTCTGGATTCTGACTTAAGGATTAGCAGAGCTGCCTTGAGTCTGGAAGGGGCTAATTCTGTGTAGTATTCTTCTTGCTGTTGGATGTACAGTGGAAGGACTGTTGTTACTGTGACTTGTGAAACTGTGAGTAGACTAGGTTTTTTTGCTAGTGCTCCATTGGAGAAGTGGAGAAACTAGTGCCTGTGGATTTACTTGGTCCTGTGTCTTCTCTGGAGCTACTATGTGGTTGGAAAACCTGGTGAATGTGCTGTGTTCATGTTGGGACTGTAACCTGTGTTTCTGAGAACCTGGTTGGGTGAGGACTTGGTTCCTGTGTTTGTGTGCTGTGGACGTTGTTGCCGGCAGTCCGGCTGTGTGAGGCTTATCTCTTCATCGTAGTCTCCACTACCTTCATCTACATGAATATCACTACCTTCATCTTCGTTGTTATGCCTATCTACATCGTCGTCCCCATTGTCTACATCATCATCCCCACTGTCCCTCACTATTCCTCATCGACCCTACCTTCACCCTCATCATCCCTCATCGTTGTGGAGCATTTCATTCATGAACGTGCCGATCTTGAGATGGCCTCGGTGGTGTTTGGATAACCCATCTCAGAGCTGGGCCAGTCACGTTTCGTTTCAACGTGTTTGGTGTAATTCAGTGCAGATACTTTAGTAATCTTTCATCCGAACCTGAATTGCTGTTGGACTGGACCAGGATGCAGCAGGCTCAGAGGGAAACCTTTATCTTTATTTGTTGATTTTGGGCAATTGTGGGCCGGAAGCTGTCCGAGGTGCCAAACAAATGGCTGTGTTGACGCCAGTAGAAGCTGCTAGTTTTTCATTTAAATAGTGTATTGTTTGCATTGAGTGGTATGTAATTTAATATGATTCTGGGTATGTAAGATCAATATAGGGCATTTTGGGCACTTGTAAGTACGCTCATTCATGTCGTCTGCCTGTCACTGAAACCTTTCGGTGTCAGTGCAGTCTGTTTGGTTTATTAGCAGTCTTTAACGCCAGATTAGGAATAATGTGTCCGCGTGGTTACTAGTACTGTTGGAACGTGTCTGGAAGTTAACCAGAGGAAACAACCCATTGTTGTGACTCGTTTGGGTTTTACGTCGTAAGTTAACCAGAGGAAACAACCCATTGTTGTGACTCGTTTGGGTTTTACGTCGTAAGTTAACCAGAGGAAACAACCCATTGTTGTGACTCGTTTGGGTTTTACGTCGTATTTGGTTCGAAGTTGGTTGAGGGCTGTTCGTCAACTTATGTGCATTGTTAAGTCGGTTGGAGTGTGCCCAGCTGGATGTTCTAGCTGAGGATCGACTTTTGCACAGATGGACAGCCTTGGGGGTGTATGGGTTGGTGATGCGGTGCGTGTGTGGTTGTCCCATGGTTCGGATGCAGACTGTAAGTTGAAGTTGGCTTGTGTATGAACATGTAGGTGGATCTGTTATGTAGATCTCAGGTTCACGGTGTCCTGTTGGGCCAGTAGCAAAGGTGTTAATCGGTCATGTGGATTATATCGTGTGGATTATATTGCATGATAGCGATGCATCATACCAGGCTTGGCACATTGGGATTTGTCCCGATTTAAACTTAGTCATTTAGTTAATTTCATTGCTCTGTGTTAGTTTTGTTGTGCGTGAGGGTGTGACTGGAAGTCTGTGTGCAATTGCGCACAAGGGTTGAATGTGAGTTTGAGGGAGAGTGATCATGTGGATAGTGAGCGGAATTTTCAACATTGTGAACCCCTGTGTTGTGTTGTGGTTTGAGTGAAATTATATGTGGTCTGAATTGGTCATTCGTTTCCAGATTGCTTATTTGAGTTGGGGCGTTATATAATCTAGATCTGTAAGTCTGTCTGTCCCTCCTTACAGAGTTCAGGTACTAGCGAGCCTGCCAGTTTCATTGTTTGGTCTCACGAGTCCACGAATAACGAAATTATTCCGCTTGGACCTGCACTCCACACACTGTCTTCTTTTGTATGTCGACCAGTCTATTTTCTAACTCCTTTTTCCTCCAGAGGTTCTTATTTTCTTGCCACAAAGAAGCACAGTCTTCCCGTAGATCATTCAACTCTCCCTGCAGTGATGAGTAGCAGTCTCCTAGGCTTCTTATGTCGTCTTTCACCTCATCGAATTTAGAATGGAGACTGTCGAGTTTTGTCACAACGTCAGTGAGAGTTGGGCTTACCAAGCGTAAAGGAGTGCTGGTCAAGGAACTGCCCGCTCTAGCATGTGGAGGTGGTGACGGCTGGGACCCAATCTGCGTCTGATGGATAACACTGTGGGGCCCTGGGTTCAACTCCACATCCCGACACTGGGGTAGAAATTAACCGCCCCAGAAGAAACACGATAGGAGGAAACCACAGGTGACACCGTCCACCGTCCTCTTCAACTGGAGACCAGATTTTCCACTCTGATTTACCAACATGATTATGCATGAAAAAAATATGAATAAGTACAAAACGATCACAGCACTGTCTAAAATCTGGCTTTTTCAGTTGGCATAATCCTTTATCTGTATCTCACAGATGTGACTGACACTCAACCTTCCACATACACAAACACTGATTTAACGATGTAGTGACACACGGTTTCTGCGCACATAGGCAAGCTCCGCGTGAGAAGTGTTCACTGACACTCAGGTAAACAAGCAGACGAACTCCGGCAGTACGACACAGGAGCTTGAAGAGAGCGGACTAGTTGACTTATAGTTGGTTAGGGAGTTCAACACTCGGCCTTGAGGGAGAGAGCGGACTGGCTAACTTGTAGTTAGCTAGGGAGCTCAACACTCGGCCTTGAGTGAACTACAGTGTCGTACTACAGTGACAGTAACACTAGTGACAGACCAGTGTTAGGGCTTCCAGGTTATAGGAGACAGTTTTGCCCTAGCACTGCGACAGTACAGCCGTAGACGGTTACAACGGCTAGGACTGTTCTGACAGTACCACTGCTGGGCCCAGAGGTGGACACTGACAGAAAGACAGTGCATCAGCTGCTGACCCTCTGACGCGGGCGAACAGCCTGGACAGAGTGTGTCACAGACTGGCCTAGAAGACAGTGACTAGACTAGACCTTACTTGGTAGCTCATGCCAGTGAAGGGCTTGGGAAGAATCCTGACGAAGCCCCCAAGCCAGAGTCTGGACTGACCAGGTAAGGTAGAGTGAGTGTGTGTGTGTGTGAGTGCAGAAGTGCTGAGTATTTAAACGAACTTCTCTTGAGTGTAGGGAAAAACACTTCAACACTGAGAGATAAATCAAGTTATGAATTGATATGTATAAAGTGTAGCTAGATTTTCTCCTTCTTGATGGAGAAAGATTACACATATCCTCCAAAAATATTAAGTCATGGCCTTTGACACAACATTGGCCCAAGATCCAGATCAGGAGAATAAGTAATTAATGCATTAATGATGCCATACCTGCATCAAAGAAAGCGCTCGCCCCAAACCATCATGATGCCCTGCCCGCATCAAAAAAGCGCTTGCCCCTTGAACTCTCCAGTCATGGAGGGAATGATAAGATCTGACTCCTCTATCTGGGATCTTCAATTGCTGGGGCAGAACTATCGGTGTGTTCCCCACACCATGGCCATCGTTAGACACCCGTCTCAGCACTAAGTAAACATATGCCGTCGCAGCATCAGAGGAGGAATAGCTGACAGGGTGAGGGGTGAAGAGTGAAGGGCTGAAACACGAATAGGTTCGTGTAAGTAACTTGCTTCCCAATTCAACATATGAATTCTTTCTTTCTCTTTTCTTAAGGTTTTCCCCTGTACCTTTCCCCAACTATCTATGGCTCACCTGGTAATGAGTAGTCAGTGGTGAGCACCGCTTGACAAAAGTCCTGACAGGTTCGAGTCTTAGGCCATCTCCTGGGCTAAAACTAATTCTTTCCTCCCTCCTCCTTGTGAGTGCATACTCAATGTTCAAAACACATGACCAGCACCTTACCAGCCCTTATTAAACTATCTCTCAGTGGTCACTTTCACCCAATGACCACCCTTGTTTCTTTTACTGAGTGATCCTCACAATTATTGGGGACGCCCGCTACACTAGTCAAGCCACATGAATATTCTTCCTTTTCATTCGTGGCATCCATGGGGGAAATGATTCATATATCATAGACTAAATGTGATGGAGCGTCACATACCTTGATGTGAGGTTACGTCACATGACAGTATACATGTGGAGATTTTAGCGTCGGGATGACACGCTATTCCTTAACACGTCAATTTCTGAAAGGCAATCAGCTCATAATTTGAGTTACTTCCCTTTGTTTACAAATGTGTCCAGCACAGACTGGGAAAAAAACTCTTAGTCTTCATATATAACCACCATTTCTACCTTCATTCTCTTTAATGATCCCATGGTAGAATCTTGAAAAAGTGTTCCTGTTTGACCATCCACCTGCTTGAAGGTTGCTGTCTATTGGTACACCCCTGTTAAATGCTGCAGAAGTACTAGCATCCTGAGTGTTGTGAGCCGAGTACTTCGATATGTCTATTCCAGCCATGAGGAGCGCATCTTTCATCCAACTAGAAATGGTGTCTCTTTTCACAGGTGCAAAAGGCTTTATGCAACTGATAAAAAGTGTTTTCCCAGTTTGTAAGTGGGCTAGGCTGTATATTTCAAATACTGCCGAAGGTGGTGAACCAGACACAATATCTTATTGTTAAAACAAGGTATGACGAAAAGTTTTAAGTGAGTCTGGTTTGGGTTTGTTTTAAAAGACAGCTATAAACAAGTACACATTTAGACTCATGTTTTTTTTTACATTATCAACAGCAAGACTATGGAAAAACTGTCTTCTATGACCAGAGAGTAAAGTAAGTAATGTAAGTGTTCTGACTGTGAGTTTCACAAAGCCGAGCTGTTCTGCATCTGTCCACTGTGCTAACATATCAATGACTGTGTCTACATCCCATGTGTCACAGTATTTTGGGAGTGATGGTCTATTGTTGAATACACTTCTGACAATTTTACAGACTATAGGATGTTGACTATTGTTTCTGAGTTATCAGGACACAAGTGTGCTGAAACCGCACTCCTAGCTAGGTTAACTGTACTATGACTAGCGCCTGCAGCATACAGTTTTGCCCCCCCAAAATTCCACATGCACATGAGTTCAAGTAGTGCTTTCATTTCTGCTTACAAATTTCTGCCATTTTGAATGTAGGTGTTGTAGGATTTATGGGTGCTGGGTCTCTACGAATCCATGATTAGAGCAACTGAATTTCTTGATAAACCAGAAGTTAAGACATTTTTGCTGCGATCTTGCAGACAAGCAGGTTTAGCCGACGTTTGTGAATGACAGGATGAACTGCTCCTGGTCGTTTGGTAAGTGAAGAAGGTGGCGTCTGCACTGAGTTCTGCTGAGGGCAGCAGAGAAGATGTTGAAGAACAGCGAACCACAATTGTGTCGGCCAGTTGGGAACCACAATTATTCCCTCTGGACGTTTATCCGGATCTTCTGCAGCACCCGTCCTATGATGCTCAAAGGTAGAAATGCATACCATTGTAAATCCTCCCCAAGAGAGGAAAAAGTATCAATTGCTTCAGCTTCTGGATCCGGCCTGTATGAAATGTATCGCCGCATTTGGAAGTTCAACCTGGAAGCAAAGAGGTCATTATCTGGAGAAGCCCTGAGCTGTTGGAAGGCAGACTGCAGAGCCTGCTCATCAAGTTTCCACTCAGCATCAGTGTTCTGACGCCTGGACTCCTTGTCAGCTGTCCTGTTCTGCTTCCCTGGAATGTGCGCTGCACTGATCCGGATTTTCTTAGAAATGCCATGACCAAATTGTAAAAGCAATGTCATTACAAGAATCTGAATGACTTGTTCCCATGCGATTGATACAGCTGACTGTTGTTGTATTGTCTACCGTTATCCAGACATGTTTGTTTTCCAGCTTTCTCTGAAATGACTGCAAAGCAAGTAAAACAGCTTCCAATTCCGAATGATTAATGTGAAAGACCCTTTCATGCGGCAACCAATGTCCACCTGAAGCTGTTTCTTCACACTCACACCCCCAAATTGCGCCACTAGCATCAGTGGTGACAACTATATCTGGTTCAGTACTGCAAATGTCATTCTCTGTATCAGACATATTCACAATCCACCATTTAAGTTCCTCCTTACTCTCTTCCGACAAATGCATGAGTTGGTCAAAGTCACCTCTGCTCCTCTTCAACGCAATTCTTTCTCAAGCTGTCCGTAATAGAGAGGTGCATACTTGACAGCAGCAAAGCTAGCAACGATTTTTCCTGTAACTTGAGCAACCTTACGGATTGTGTGACTTTGCTCATCATGAAGCCTTTGACGACTGGACAGTATGCTGGCAGCCCTTTCAACGCTGAGAGTGACTTTCATGGAGACAGAATCTATGATGACTCCAAGCTATTGAATCCTTGTTGTGGGCTGGATAACCGACTTGGCTGGGATGAGTGATAAATCCTAACTTTTAAAACAAATCAGTGGTGTCTGTCACATTCCTCATGCAGTTTCAACAGCTATGTGATCAAACAGTAAGCTGATGATAGGCCATTGGGTAAAGCATTGACTTCATAGTGTTGATCTCTCCATTGAAATGTGAGTAGTTTCTTTGTGATCAAACAGTAAGCTGATGATAGGCTATTGGGTAAAGCATTGACTTCATAGTGTTGATCTCTCCATTGAAATGTGAGTAGTTTCTTGTCGTTGTTCATGGATTGCTACACTATAACAGGCATCCTTCAGATCAGTTGAGGCATCCTTGAGTTATAAAAGTCAAGACTGTGTTGAGAGTCTCCATTTTGAAATGATGATGACTGACTTCTGAATTGAGTCCTTTTAGATTTAAAATCATGCGGTTAGATCCGCCTTTCTTTTCCCTGGAAAAAGAAAGAGAAATAACTTCTCCAGGGCAATGCTCACACGGGGAAAATACTTTCTTGGGTATCAACTTTTGAAGTTCTAAATCAATGATCTTGCTTTTTCTGATCTGTGACATCTGTTTTAATGCAAGATAGCCTGGATGACTGGTCTAAAGGGCAGTCAAATTCAACCTTAACACCTTGCTATCATGCTTACAATCTCTGGGTCTGAAGTGGTTATAGACCATGCGCTTCAAACTGTCTTAATCTCCTGGCAGTAAACTCTTGTTTCCGAGATTTTAAAGATGGAACCGAGCTTACCTCTTCTGTTGGAAGCCGAGATTCTGATGTCCCTGTTTCTAGTGAAACCAATGCTGTCTTTTGTTTGTTCTGCTCCTTTGGCCTAAAAAAAATGACCACGTGCACAACCCAACTCAGAGTAGTAAGAACACCTGCTTTTCCACGACAGTATCGGGCGTTTCCGCGGTATCTGCGCTCATGGCCTACACTGGAGCTGATGTGGTCGGTCTCACGCACGTCTTTCAGTGTCACCAGTTGTGCCCAAACAAATGATCTGTGATCGAGACCAATTCATCACAGATCCACTAAAACTGCTTGTTTACATGTGGTCTGATGCCACTGCGTCTACGCAACGAAATGTCGCGCGAAACGTGACCCAAAATAGCCACTGCACTGGTACAATGCTTAACTAATGCTTAATGCTTTGGGATGATACGACGATGCATACAAACAACTCTGACCTTAATTCAGTGTATGCATCATCACAAATATCTGTAGTCATCTTAAGTGAATTGTGCCATGCGAATGGTATGTCACTTATGACTAAAGTTGTGTTTATAACAATCCAACAATGACAGCTGGCAAAAAATAAACAGAAACTTGGAAACTTTTTCGGGATGGCGCGACGATTCATACAAACAGCTCTGACATGAATTCAGTGCATGCATCATTACACAAGTCTGTAGACATCTTAAGCAAATTGCGCCATGTGAATGATATGTGTCTCAAGACTGGAATTATGCTTATTACAATCCGACAAATACGGCCGGTAAAATATAAAACAGTTTCCCTCTGTTTTGTCTCAATATGTAAGAATTGAAGAAATGGACAATCATCATGTAGAAGGCATGATAACTGACAACAATCTTTTATGGGCTGCTCACACACACACACACACACACACACACACACACACACACACACACAATGCAAAACAGTATCCAGACAAATGTATTAATCATGCAGGATTTAGCACTTTTTGTACTTACGTGCAAGTAAATTAACCCTGAATGCATTCATACCCTCCTCATCAGTTACTGTTCGATACTATTTGATTCCGATAGTACAGATTCCTTGAAACATTTAATCAGAATCAACAACCGCGCCCTTAAACACTTCCCCTGAAATCATCGAGTCTCACAGAACTGGAATATAATCAAGCTGGACTCCTTCCACTGAGGGGTATGCTTACTATGAATAAAGGAATGTTCAAAGAAACAAACAAAAACTGAATCTGGATTAATTCTGCAACCGATTCAATTAAACATGTAGCATGAATTCTAGAAATGTAACAAAATTCCGGCTCCCATACCAAGAAGAATTGACCTATTTAAACAAGCTTCCACAAGAGCTGAAGTGCTATCTAAGCTCAGAATCTTTCAGACGAAAATTGTTTTCGTACATTGCACACTCACACGGGTAATGAAGTATATTACCAATGCCCACCTATATACATGTTATTACCAAATCATCAACAACTTACATTTCATTTACCTTTCCAAGGTGATTGTTGTTGTCTAAAAGTGTCACTGGTTAAAATGCATTACTGCTATAGTTGATATGCTATATCAGTGTGTGCAAATGTCAATGCGTGAAAGTTCATTAATGTACTCTCTCAGAGCCTTGTAGCTGAACTGCCATCTGTCTGTCTTGAGAGACAATGGTGTTGCGCCATGGGTCAGTCACTTGTGGAATTGCAGCGCCTGCTGTGGCTTACCAGGCTGCGGCTAAAGAGCCCGATCCTCGAGAGGCTGACTCTGTTGCAGTTGCTACAGGTGAAGTCTCGGTCATGAGTCTCATTGGGTGCCGACGTCACTATTTGCCATCTGCGGCGCCTGCGTTCTTACGACTGGGCCCCTTTCTCTGCTCTGCTTGCTTGATGCTGGCCTTGATGGTGGACTGCCACCTGACCCTGTCTGAAGCTGCTGTCTCTAGGTCTGGGTCGAGGCTGTTTGCCCTCAGTCGTGCTTGCATACATCCTTGTAGCGTAGGGTGGGCTGTCCTTTGAGTTTGGTGCCTGTAGCCAGCTGGCCATACAGCATGTCCTGTGGGGATGTCACTGTTGTCTATGTGGCTGACACGCCCAAGCCAGCGCAGGCTTTCTGTGTCAGCATGGTGAACATGCTAGGCATCCCTGCCGGGGTCAGGACGTCCTCATTGGTGATGCGGTCCTGCCAAGTAATGCCCAGGAGTCCTCAGAGGCAGCACAGGCAGAAGGCGTTCAGTCATCATTTTTGTCGAGAGTGGAGTGTCCATGCTTCGCTTCAGTATTGAAGAGTGCTCGGCACGCAGGCTCGGTACACTTTCATCTTGGTGTTTGACGTTAGCGTGGTGTTGTCCCAGACTCTTTGCTAGACAGGCCACTGCTGTTGCTGCCACATGCTTAGCTCGGCGTCCAGAGAAAGGTTGCTCAGCGGGTAAGTGAAGTCATCGATCACTTTGAGGGTGATTGCTGATGGAGATGTGAGGAGAGCTGCTGATGTCTTGGCCCTTGATGATGGTTTTCTTCAGGTGATAGTCAGGCCGAACTCGGTGCAGGCATCAACAAAACTGTTGTAGCGCTTCCTCTGTGTGGGCAGTGAGGATGGCGACACCTGCAAACAAATTCTCCCTGATGAGGACTTTCTAAAACTTCGTCTTTTGCTTGGAAGCGTGCCAGGTTAAAGAGGCTTCCATCACACCGAGTGTGGAGGAAGATGTCATCTTCGGACTGTCAGAAGGCGTAGTGCAGCAGCAAAAAGAAGAAGCCCAAGAATGTTGAAGCGAGCACACGCGCCTTGTTTGATACCGCTCTTGATTGGGAATGGGTCCCAAGATGAACTGTTGCACCAGAGAGTACCATTCACGTTGTCATGGAAGGAAGTGATCATCTTCAGGAATTTCGGGGACATCCAATCCAGTGTAGTTAGGTGAAGAGGCCTGGCTTACGGAACTCTTGGTCCGGTCGATGAAGACGATGAATAACGATCACTAAGCGACCAGCGCGGCACCTATCTTGTCGGTGCCTCGGGGAAAATATCATGTCGATCGTGGACGCCGCAGACCTGAGGCCGCACTGTGCCTCTGGGTATTTCGTTCGTTCGGCGAGTGGCTGCAGCCTGTTTAGGACAACGCAGCGAAGGCTTTGCCAACAATGCTGAGAAAGGATTTTCCGCGATAGTTTTTGCAGTCGCTGCGATCCCCTTTGGTCTTGTGTAAAGTCATAATCATCTCAATTGGAGTAAAAGAGGGCTGTGTCATCACCCCCATATTGTTCAGCTTGTTCTTCACGTGGGTCGTTCTTCATAGAATATATGATCATCTCAATTGGAGTAAAACAGGGCTGTGTCTTCACCCCCATATTGTTCAACTTGTTCTTCACGTGGGTCTTCTTCATGCTGTGAAAGATCTAGACTTGGGCGTATAGATGAAGTACTGCTCAGAAGAATCCGTGTTTCACTTCCGTCGTCTTGCTGCTTGTACCAAGACCCTGGAGAAAGTCATCCTTTAAACTCTTTCTGCTCTCATGGCACATAAGAAGAAACACCTCCAGATCACTGTCGAACACGTCGCAAACGCATCCAAGCTGTTCGGACTGACAATCAGTCTTGAAAAAACGGAGGTTCTGGTCCAAGCCACCTCTAACACAGCCAAGCCCCAGCCAGCCATACCATTAATAGAGTCCAACGGAAGTGCATGGAGAGTTTCAAGTATCTGGGCAGCGTTATCTCTGCAGATGGTTCACTGGACAAAGACATCATGTCCAGGATCCAGAATGCCAGCCAGACCTTTGGAAGACAAAGAGTGAAGGCCCTCCAGCAGAAAGGCATATGGCTGTCTACAAAACTTAAGATCTACAAGGCTGTAATCCTTTCTTTACTATTGTATGGATGTGAAACGTGGACCCTGTATCGAAAGGATATCAAGGAGCTAGAAAAGTTTCATACACAATCGCTGCACATGATTATGGGCATTCGCTGGCAGGACAAAGTCACAATCCAAGAGGAGTTTGACATTTCTGGCCTGACCGGCATTCAGTCATTGAAGTTTAAGGCTCATCTACACTGGACTGGCCACGTCATCAGAATGACAACAGCTGCATCCCAGACAACTGATGTGTGGTGAGCTCAAGGAAGGCTCACGCAGACAGGGAAGGCCCAACTGAGATACAAAAATACCCTTAAAAGCAATCTCAGATGGTGCAGCATCCAGTCTTGCGAGATCGAAACCCTTGCTGCTGATGAATCATCTTGGAGGTCCCTCACCTTCACAGCAACAACTGCTTTCGAAGGGGACAGAAGACTGGGTCTCGCTACTGCAAGGGACAGACGACACAGGGCCTCGTCCTCCTCAGTCACAAACTCAGACCATCAATGCGACACCTGTGGGCGCCTGTGTTCTTCCAGCTTCGGGCTGCGGAGTTACATGCGCTGTCACCATCATCGCTAATTACACAGACGATCATCTTCATCGGCTCCCGACGGACTATTACGATGTCCTGCAGTTGCCGCCATCTCCTTTGATCTTGTATGGCTTACTGATGTTTAATTGTGCATGTGTCTGGGGTTCTGTCCCTTCCTCCCAACACTGCAGCAGAGCTCATGGAGGTGACTGCGGAGAGAACTCTCCTTGCTGGCTTTCATGACTTCTGCCGTTGCTATCCGGAGCTTTACCACAGACTAGCAAGTCGATGGCCTTGCTGGGTTCCTCAATGGTGAGTGGGGCCTTTAGCCCCTCCATGGCAGGCAGGGATGTGGTGTTCTCAATTGCTTTGTGGGTGACTGAGTACTCCCTGGAGTACAGCTCTTGGTAGTGCTCCGCCCATCTCTCCATCTGTTTACTGCTGTCGGTGATGACCTACCTCCGTCGTGAATTTCAGAGGAGCGATGGCAAACAACTCGGAAAGCAAGTTGGACTATACAGAGACGACGGCCTCGCCGCGCTAAACAACAATCCAAGAACCATCGAAAACAAGAAAAAAGAACTATGCAAAATTTTCCAAAACCATAACTTAAAAATCACCATCGAAGCAAACAAAAAGGTAGTGAACTACTTAGACATAACACTTGACCTCAACAACTACATATATAAACCATACAAGAAACCTAATGACACACCCATTTATGTAAACATCAATAGCAACCACCCACCATCTATACTAAAAACCATTCCCAATGGCATAAACAAGAGATTATCTAATCTGTCACATAATGAAAGAGTATTCAACAACGCAGCGGCAGAATACCAAGAGGCATTGCAAAAAAAGTGGTTACAGCTACAAACTACAATACAACCCAGATAACAACATGAACAAAAACAAAAAAAGCAGGAAAAAATGAAAATCACATGGTACAACCCTCCATATGATGGACGAGTAAAAAACAAACGTAGGGAAAGAATTTTTCAAAATTTTGACAACATCCTTCCCAAAAGAACACAAATTGTCCAAAATATTCAACAAGAACACCATCAAACTATCATATTCATGCATGCCTAACCTTAAAAATATAATTGATTCATCCAACAAAATGAAAAGCAACACAGCAAAGAAGGGTGAAGAAAGGAAATCCTGCAATTGTACTACAAAAGAACAGTGTCCCTTAAGCAACAAATGCCTAATGGAATGAATTAGATGAAGAGGGAACAAGAAAAAGAACGAGCAAACACGTAGTCGGGGCTAATAAGTAACTAATGAAATTTATGAAAATATGTGTATACATGAGAAAACATCCTGACTAACCACTGTACCCTATTTAGACAGGTATACTGGACGTATTCATTCCTCGTGTGCCTAATGAACGAGAAAAAGTTAAGGTTGTACGTTTGTGACCTTTTTCTTTTCTGTTATTCTTCGTTGATCCTTGAATGGACTATTTGATTTTTTTTCCATGTGTTTATATGTTTTTTTCCTTTTTACCCCTATTCCCTCCCTTGATTTAGCGTACCCATTTGTATGATGTTCATCGTATGTTATGTTGATTATACCTTTTGTTATTAAAATCCTGTAAAAGAAGTCCTCTCCTGGGGCTCACATAGTCAGGAGGAGAGCAGCTCGCAGAGTCCACACAAAACCGAAGCGACGGCTCTGTCCACACAGGAGCGACGGCTCCAACACAAGAGCTGTGGCTCAAATACAAAATAGGACGTTGGTATTAACACCACAAAGCGACGGCCCTGGTACAGCAGAAGCCACGGCTCTGGTACGACTGGCCCAACAGGTCGCTGGTTCAAATCCTCAAGACCGGCGGCTCTGGCTCGGCAGCAGCGGTGGCTCTGGCACAACTGGCACGTCGGGTTGCTGTCGACTCCCTCGTCGACCTCTCCACAAGCCAGCAGGATGGAGACAAGGGGTAGATCTCGGCTACGCCCCAGACCCGGGTGCAGTGGCAGGTCGGGTTACTGTCGACTCCATGTTGACCTCTCCACACCCTCAGTAGAGTGGAGATAAGGGGCAGACTCCGGCTACGCTCAGATCCTCTAGCAGTGGCAGCCAGTTCCTGGTCACACAAGGACAACGACTTTACCTGGGGGAAACTGATAACTACCTTGATTATCTAGTCTACTACAACATGGCTATATTATTCGTCATGGTTATTAATCATATTCATAACCACGGTTACTTTAGATTCCACCAGAACTTGGGGAAAAATACCCATAGCGAAATCTACACACATCCATACAATATCACAATATAACATTCTCTGTTTCCGAAATTATGTTTTACACATTGGTGGGGAAAGGACTTCCACACATACCCCTTTGAAATCATGCTTTACACATTGGGAGGAAGGATTTCCACATAGATCTTTTCGAAATCATGTTTTACACATTGGGGGGGGGGGGGGGGGGGGGGGGGGGGGGGGGGGGAGGGGGGCAGGGGGGAGTGGGAGGGGGAAAGGACTTCCACACATACCCTTTTGAAATCATGTTTTACACATGGGGGGGGGGGGGGGGGGGGGGGGGGGGGGGGGGGGGGGGGGGGGATTTCCACATACGCAGTTTTACGATAAACCAAGATATATAATCATTACGTATAAAAAAAAAATATCTTCTTTCGTCTCTTTCATCAAGATAAGAATTTATCATTTCCTGTCTTTTCCATCACACAACAAGATGTTTTCATCATTTCACATAATCATCACATCTCAGAGAATGATCTCCGTTCATAAAATTATTCGTTAATAACAGTACAGCGTTTAAATACATATCATGGAAAGATTTCCACACACTCTTGTTTGTCAACACATATATATGTATTCATTATTCATATCAAAGGATGGTTTAAATACTTATCAACAGACTTCCAACCATTAATGCATGATTCTTTCCATCGCTCACCTCTGGAGCTTACTATCAATTGTATCATTATAATACATTAGCAAAATAAACAAAACCGTTTGGCATCATAACGCCAAGAACTAGCTAAGCCACCTCGTTTTCCGATCAAGGCCGATTTAGAATCGGTGCTTACTAGAATTTGTCAAGAGTGAATAGGAAAACTGAAAACATGTTGTAGAGACCTCAAAATGGCAATAAGCTCAGCACTGAATATTGAGAAATGTCTACCAAGATGGTACAACTTTTCCACTTTTAAATCAGGTATTGAAAATGCTGCTCCTGTATCTAGATAAGCTACCAGTGAACCATCCGTTGAGATTTTCAAATAGTTTTTGTGTGTATTTTCTAAATGAAAATCAATGACATTTTTCAATATATAAGGTGGATTCTTTTTGGACACATTTGCATATTTGTATCAACGGCAGCTTTGCCTTGCTGCTCCCATCTTGGAATAGGTAAAAAGGACAGCTTCTTAGCAATTTTTGTTTCGTTTATATTTAAAATCCTTTAGGAGGTTAGAGGCAAATGACTGGATTGATTTTGTAGATTGTATTCTTCTGGCCCGTTTCACGAAATCTGTTTCTGGATTTAATTATGCTTCATTGTGTACAAGTTATCCCGTGAAAGACTCTTTAATATAAATGTTGAAGCATGCATTTCGTAATGCATTCAGAGGCAATATTCCGATTTCACTGTATGCTCCTATGTTAGATGCATATGTGGGAACTCCAAGAGCAAGTTTGTATGTTTTGCAGTCAATACTCTGTATTCTATTTAATAGATATTGTGGTGCGCTGAAAAAGACTTCGTGAGCATAGATTAATCGTGTACGCACAAAAGCAGTAGATAAAAAGGATGAAGAATGTGTGTCTTGCCTCCACCGTTGTTTGTTTATAATTTTCAAAAAGTGTAAATTTTTCCTTGCTATATTTTAAATATATTCAATATGTGCCTTCCAAGAAAGTTTGGAGGTTAAATTTACACCTAAGAATGTACAGGTTTTTACGTACTCTAAAGCAGTGCCATCTAAAGTAAATGAAGGGTTTCTCAAGGTTATATCCAGCATTGATTAGCATAATGTTTGTTTTTGTTTTTTTCTACTGAAAGTACAAGCCGGTTTTTTTTAAGCTGCCAATTTTATTCAGTTCATGTAGGTATATAATTCGTATATAGTTTAGCCATCTTAAACGAATTTTTTTTTCATAGTTACATTCATCCATAGGCATAAATCAGCAGCAAAATATGTTAACACTGTATCTTTGCATAGGCCCTTGGGTAAATCTGCCAATAAAATATTGGATAAAATTGGTAAGATAACTGATACTTGCGGAAGACCTTTGCAATTTACTTGGATTTGAATATACATATTTTATTCTTGTTTGAATGGTTGCATTTTCTAAATAATTATGTTACCACTTATTCCAATAACTTTCAATTTATACAAGTCTTTTATGCCGTACTTGCTCTTATGCTTTCCTTATATCAAAAAAGGGTTGCAAGGATATTATTTCGTCGCGCGAATTGTTGTTTGACATGTGTGGGCAGTTTGACTGAGTGTTCTATTGTTGATCTACCACTTCGAAATCCGGCTTGATTAATAGGTATAATCTGATGCTTATTGCAACAATAAACTAATCTTTTTAATATGATTCTTTCCATTAGTTTACAAGTGTGTGGTGTTAAAGCTATCGGACGATAACAATTAATATTTGGGCGAGCCAGTGGACAGCCAGTTGCCATTCCTGTCCCTGACCGACCGGCGTTCGTAGCAGAAGCCTGTGGTTACCCCACCTGCACTCCCCATCTTGCTGTGCCCCGGACTGTTGTCCAGTCCTCCCCTTTCTGAATGCTACATCCCTTTTCCCTTTCTCCCCATCCGGTCGGGTCTTCACAACCTGGCCATTAACGTCGTCGTTGCTGTTGGCGCCGTTGCTGCTGGCACCCGTTGCTGCTGGCGCCGTTGCTAGTGTCGCTGTGTTGCTGCTGGCGCCGTTGCTAGTGTCGCTGTTGCAGCTGGCGCCGTTGCTGGTGTCACTGTGCTGTTGGCGCCGTTGCTGCTGGCGCCGTTGCTGCTGGCGCCGTTGCTGGTGTCACTGTGCTGTTGGCGCCTGTGTTGCTGTTTATCGCCGTTGCTGGGTGGCGTCGTTGCTGTTGTGTCGCCGCCGCTGCTGATCCCCCGTATCGCCGACTCCTCAGTCCGTGATCGCCGCCATTGAGGTCTGTCGTCGCCGCCGTGGATGTGAGTTG
>JADBJO010011034.1:62500-67753 GCA_016801955.1 Conus betulinus
TTAATTTGATCGGTTGATATGAGTTTGCATCCTTTCACGGTAGGGACTTTTTTACTTGGTAGTGGGAGCAATTCCGTGACGTCTGGAGACAGATACAAGATGTCTGGCATTCGTTGCCAGGAAAAGACACACACACACACACACACACACACACACACACACACACAACACACACACACACACACACACACACAACCATGCACACACATGCACATGCTTGTGGTCATACACACACACACACACACACACACACACACACACACACACACACACACACACACACACGTGCGCGCGCGCAAATCTTCTTTCTTTCTTTCTTTCTTCTTTTTTTCTTTTCTTTTTTCTGTCTTTCTTTCTCTTCTATCTTTCTTTCTTTCTTTAGCTCTCCTAAATTTATATGGCACGACAGGTAAAGTAATGTTGCTTATAGCCCAGCCGACCGCAAAGGGCCCTATCAGGTCTGCCAATAGCAGGACACATTACCTACAAGTTCATGCATCACCTTCAAGAGGTCCTGCCAGGCTCTAGCCGATTAAACCTATATTTTGACTCTTCCTCTTCGCCATACATTTTTTTCTCCACATGACTGTTTCTGGTAAATAATACCGAAGATTCATTGTTATACTGCAGAGGGGGGGGGGGAGGGTGTGTGTGTGTGTGTGTGTGGGGGGGGGGGGGGTAGGTGGGGATGCAGTGCAGTTATCTGCTTTTGATGTTTGCATCTGTAAAGGAAAATTTCATATAAATAGTTCACTGCACGCACAGAAGGCTTCATAGAGACTGCACGGGCCAAACGCTGTTCATTGTACCGCCACTCACCACTTTCCTTGGTCGCAAGCTGTTCCTCTTTGTCATCCAGGTAAGTCCAGCAGCAGGTAAGCAATCACTGAGTACTTTGGGTTTGCAAAGACTATCATGCGCCCCTCACGCTACCACACATCCGACTCCTTTCTTTCAATGAAACAACTCGGAATACCGTTTGAAAGTTTTTCCTTGGTAAAAAAGAAGAAGAAGAAGAAGATTTTTTTTTTTCTATTTGTGACACACTTCTTTTTGATGCGTGTGGATTTTGATAGTTTATTTTTCTTTAGCCAATATATATATATATATATATATATATATATATATATATATATATATATATATATATAAGCTTGCTCTTATTGTTAGACTGAAGAAATAGGGGGAAATAAACATTCATATATGTTGTGGTAGATAATTCTGCCTAACTAACAGTATGTGCTTGAACAAAACTTGCTCTTATGTCTTTAAAGCTTGCTCTTATGTCTCTAATACCATTATGTTTATAACTCAATATTTCTTGCAGTCATTGCAACACCTAGCTGCTCTGTAAGTTGCTGGAATGGTGCTCGTTACTTATCCTTGGAATTTATTGTTTCATTGTAATTTAGTCCCTTGCGGATTCATTCCAAGAACTGGCCCTCAGCACTTGTGTCTTAAGAGGTAATCTTTTTATATTTTATACTTTTCACAAGAAAATGTAGCTTGTTTTGCTCTTTCATGATTTTCTTTTGCTTCTTAGGTGGCACCTTTAGTTAGTTTTTTGAAAACTCAACAAACATACTATGGTATTGCACACCAGCCTTTTTTTGGTATAGCATTCTTCTTAAAACCGAAAAGGCAGAGGAGTCAAATTACCACTTTCCGCGGTCACTGAGGAGAAACAATCAGGTTTCGAAATACCGGTATCTGACCAGCAGTTATATGTTAGTGAGCTTTCTCACCATTGGAGATGGTCTCCTGCTTTGGAGACTATAAGCTTGCTGAAGGTTCATTTTGAGAAGCATTTATTTATTCCCCATTCACCCACTCAAGCACATACTGTCAGTTAGGCAGAATCATCTACCACTGCAGATATGAAGGCTTATCACCCCCCTATTTCTATAATCTGAGACATAAGAGCAAGCTTTGTTTATAATTCAATATTTCTTGCAGTCATTGCAACACCTAGCTGCTCTGTAAGTTGCTGGAATGGTGCTCGGTACTTATCCTTGGAATTTATTGTTTCCGTATCTTTTGATCTCCCTTGCATCCTTAGATGGATCCTCAAGCATAGGCTCAAAGATTGTCCCTTACATTTTATACTGTTTTGCGTAATGTTTTTAGTTTTCACAAACTTTTTTTCCTCTCCAAACTTTCGTTTTGTTTAATTCTACTACCTTTTGCTGGCTGCTTTGGGGGTGCTGTTGCATTCTTTTTCGAACCCTTGGTGGTCGGAACACCACAGAATTATGGACTGTGGTGTGTCTCTATCTGACGCCAAGAGCACAGACACAATCGCCGTGTGTCTCCTGATGAGTCCGATCCAGCGGACGAAGGCCTCGGAGCAGGCGACACATATAGATCTGTCTTCGGGAGGGATTGCGATAGTTTCCTCAGGCAGCTAGTGAAGGGTTTTTTCATATTTATGATATACATTTTCCCATTTATTTCATCTTTCAATTTTTTTTTCCCCTCTCAATTTCTAATCTTTGCCAAATCATTATTATAATGATGGAAGAATTGTTAACCTGCACTTGTTTTCCCCCACTACTTAATTGTTCAGCATTATACTGTTTGGTCAATCAGTGGGTGATTGCATCTCTTATGAGATCCAAGGAAAGGTTGTTCTGCACAATTCTTAGCCGCTGACAATGCTTGGGTTATTGAACAGCAGAGCTGACCACTCAGACTGTTCCGTATCTTTTGATCTCCCTTGCATCCTTAGATGGATCCTCAAGCATAGGCTCAAAGATTGTCCCTTACATTTTATACTGTTTGCGTAATGTTTTTAGTTTTCTTTCCTCTCCAAAACTTTCGTTTTGTTTAATTCTACTACCTTTCACTGGCTGCTTTGGGGGTGCTGTTGCATTCTTTTTCAAACCCTTGGTGGTCGGAACACCACAGAATTATGGACTGTGGTGTGTCTCTATCTGACGCCAAGAGCACAGACACAATCAGCCGTGTCTCCCTGATGAGTCCGATCCAGCGGACGAAAGGCCTCGGAGCAGGCGACACATATAGATCTGTCTTCGGGAGGGATTGCGATAGTTTCTTCATGCAGCTAGTGAAGGGGTTTTCATATTTATGATATACATTTTCCCATTTATTTCATCTTCAATTTTTTTTTTCCCGCTCAATTTCTAATCTTTGCCAAATCATTATTATAATGATGGAAGAATTGTTAACCTGCACTTGTTTTCCCCCACAACCACATTCCAAAACCAGCAAATGAAAGAGACATTCCACATAAGACACAGACTCACATGCAACAGCTCCAACATCATCTACATCCTCTTCTGCAACACATGCAACAACACACAGTATGTTGGGGAAACTAAGTACACTCTGAAAATGACGTTCTACCTACATGGTTTTGGAATGTGGTTGTCTCTACAAGGTGTTTCTGGCAAATAATGCATATATATATATATATATATATATATATATATATATATATATATATATATATATATGTGTGTGTGGTAGGTACACATCAACAAAGGATTCACACAAACAATATAGAAAGACGAAACAGCGTGAACGATTCTGGATCTTCAACCTACAAATCTGGCACAATGTGGGCTCAATGTTTTGATGTGACAAGGAACACAATGACGTCATCAATTGACGTAAAACTAATCGAAAATACATAATTACGTTCCGTTTGTTTACAAACAAAGAACCTATACCACTAAAATGCCTAATAAATTCTTAAGATGCTCGACCCCTTGGGGAGCAACATCTTTTAAAAATAGAATGGTAAAAGGAAGTTTTTAAAATCGACAGGTCTGTTTCGAGCGCTGGCTCTCCTCAGGATGGTTTTGGGTTGTCTACTGCCGGTGTTATATGGCCCATGTCACTGTTTACACGTGCGGATTGGCTGCACGTGTTGTTCGGTTTTCAGGTTGTTTACAGTTCAGGGTGCGTTTGCTGACAACGATTTCCATTTGTGCCTGCAGTTGTTGTTTACTATTTCTACTTTAGTATTTAGAGTTGCTAAGTGTGGTTTGCATAGTATTAACCATTTTTTTCTGTTGAACATAGGTTGCATCTTTTAGAAATGTTGTTGTATGGTGATGCCCTTTTTATGATTTTCCAAGATATGTTATAGTTTTATTTTTTGTCTTTAAGTCTCCAAATATATTTGCTCAGTTCTGTTTGGTTTTTGTATTTTTCTTTGTTGAATGACTGTTTATGGTTTGCGTACCTGGTTTTGAAGTGATTTTCAGTGATCCCTATGTATATGTTTCTTTTTCATTTTCTGATGTCACAGTGGCTTTGATATACAATGTTGTATATAGAGGCATTTGTTGCTTAAGGGACACTGTTCTTTTTTAGTACAATTGCAGGATTTCCTTTCTTCACCCTTCTTTGCTGTGTTGCTTTTCATTTTGTTGGATGAATCAATTATATTTTTAAGGTTAGGCATGCATGAATATGATAGTTTGATGGTGTTCTTGTTGAATATTTTGGACAATTTGTGTTCTTTTGGGAAGGATGCTGTCAAAATTTTGAAGAATTCTTTCCCTACGTTTGTTTTACTCGTCCACCATATGGAGGGTTGTACCATGTGATTTTCCTTTTCCTGTTTTTTTTTTTTTTTTGTTCATGTTGTTATCTGGGTTGTATTGTAGTTTGTAGCTGTAACCACTTTTTTGCAATGCCTCTTGGTATTCTGTTGCTGCGTTGTTTTGAATACTCTTTCATTATGTGACAGATTAGATAATCTCTTGTTTTATGCCATTGGGTATGGTTTTTAGAATAGATGGTGGGTGGTTGCTTTTGATGTTTACATAAATGGGTGTGTCATTAGGTTTCTTGTATGGTTTATATATGTGGTTGTTGAGGTCAAGTGTTATGTCTAAGTAGTTCACTACCTTTTTGTTTGGTTCGGTGGTTATTTTTAAGTTTTGTTTTGGAAAATTTTGCATAGTTCTTTTTTCTTGTTTTCGATGGTTCTTGGATTGTTGTTTAGCGCAGCGAGGCCGTCGTCTCTGTACAGTCCGACTTGCTTTCCGAGTTGTTTTTTGGATGTTGGATAGCATAAACAGTCCGTCACATCAAATGTTGAGTTTTTATTCGTTTTCTTGATCCATGTTTCATTTCTGCTGTAGAGTAAAGTTTTCTTGGTGTGAAGAATGATTTCCATTTCTGACCCTGTTATGTCTGTGTGTTTATTAGCAAATTTCAGACCTTTAGTGAGTAGCTCTTCATCTATGGATGGGTAGAAGTCTACTATTCTATCTATAT
>JADBJO010011035.1:0-27500 GCA_016801955.1 Conus betulinus
CTTTTAGCACGTTACTGCGTGGTGGTTGATACACCATACTACATCACTACTGCTACTTCTATTTTAAACTTACCAACCTTTACTGTGATGCTGCGGTACATCAGGGAAGTCATGACAAGGACCGATCTACCAAAATTTGTAAAATGGCGATAAGGCCACGAAAATTTCAAATGCCCAGGCACGCAAAAGGCGTGCACACAACACACACAACACACACACACACACACACACACACACACACGCCAATGCACCTCAGTCAGAGAAGGACGGAAAACTAATAAAAGGGTGATGGGTGTAGGGCCGAACGTTTTGCGAAGAGGAACTCGTTTTTAAGACAGCTGTTAAAAAAAAATTGTGATCAGATCGCTAACAGAGGAAAGAGGAAAAGGAGCAGGTTACAAGGAGGGGACCTAGAATAAAGGAAACGCTGGGCCATCGGCTTTGGGCCTACAAAGAAGGGAAGTCTGTACATGTGGATGTCAGAAAGGAGGACCGTCCAGCCGCATGGATTTTGGCCTAAAAGAAGAAGGGAGTGACTGTAGATATATAATTTCAAGCATGGGATGAGCACACGAAGATGAAGACGGTGCTGTAACCGGACTGAAGGTTTTCAGAGTGTTCAACATGCAACCGGCGAAGGGGAACAAAGAAGACACGGTGCAGACACAAGCATGGTTAAGAGGATCCGAAAAAACACACTGTGCAGCACTGTTTCTAGATGTTATCGAGCCTTGACACTCACGACTAGAAAAGATCTTCGGTTACTCGGTGTGCGCTGCACAATACGGAGCGCATAAACGCAGAAACAGCTTCTTCGTTAAGATAGGAACGGAAGGAACCGATTCTTCTGCGCTCGACAAGTATATTAAGTTTGCGAATTTGTGCAAGGGAAGCGAGCTGTTGAAAGGAGAGGTTTCGTCGTCAGCCGATAAACCAAGATTGCTCACCCGTTGAAACAATTGTATTTGTCTTTCGTCTTTGTTTGCATGTCTAAAGAAAGGACAGAAGATCTATGAAGAAAAAAGATAAACACACACACACACCAAAAGACGAACAGAGAGAGGTGGTCATAAAAAAAGGGGCGGAGGTCAGTTTCTTCAGAACTTTCCGCTGGCCTGACGGGCGCTGGAGATGGGAGGAAAAAAAGGTGTCATAGCCATCAAGAAAACTCTTCTCCCCAAGGTGCTGCTATGGAAAATGGACCAAGGAGCTGAAAAGGGACGATCGTTTTCACACAAGAATCTGAAGTCCACGATCTTTTTGCTAATTTGTTAAGTGCGCTAGGTTAAATAAGTGCCTCCATGTTCTTTTCCATCCCTATACCGCCCATCAGCTTTCCATACTAATCGTCTAATCCCAGTATGGTCAAATGAGAAAGGAGAAAAAGAACAATATGGTAAACAAAACGTTTAACTGCAACAGGCATTTTGTGCGAAAGGGAATTGGGGACGGGAGGGGGGGCGGGGGGGGGGGGGGGGGGGGGAGAGGGGGGGGGGGGGGGGGGGGGGGGGAAGGTAAAAATTAAAATCCGATTTCGAGGGAAGGTAAATAGGACACAACTAGGTTTTACATTTTTTAAAAAAAAATGATGCGGGCATAAAATCTGCTTTCCCTCCCCTAGTTTGGTCCCCAGCTGACTGCCAAGTTTTATCATGAAAAGAAGTTTTCACATAAAAATATTTCCTATTGTCCGTTTATACTATGACTGTCACGACTTATGTTCCTGATGATCTCAATGAACAATAATTCAGTTAATAACATCAAACCGATAGAGAAAAAAACACAAAGGCAAAAGAATCTGAAAAGCCAGACTGGAAAAAAATAACCGAAGCCGCTATCAACCCACCAACCCCAAAGGGAGAGAGAAAGCAATCGTCAGGCCAACGTTGACATTCATGTATGCTTTATGGCAAGGAACCAATGGCGCCGCATCAGCATGGCTTGGTTCTGTAAGTCCTTAAATGCAAGTCGTCCAGCTTCGAATAGCATGCACTGGTTGAAAGACCATATGTGTATGTATGCCATCCCCCCCTCACCCCCCTCCCAACGCATCTGGTGTGTGTGGTGTGATGTGTGGTGTGTGTGTGGTGTGTGTTGTGTCGTGGTGTGTGGGTGTGTGTGTGTGTGTTTTGTTTTCTTCAATTTACCGTCTTTCACCATTGGTGATATTAGACTATTAGTGTGTGTGTGTGTGTGTGTCTGTGTGTGTGTGTGTGCGTTGTGTGTGTGTGTGTGTGTGCGCGCGCGCGCGCGCGCGCGCACGCCCCTCTGTCTGCCTGTATCTCTGTGTGTGTGCGTGTGTGTGTGTGGTGTGCGTATGTATGCGTATGTGTGTGTGCGGCGCGCGCGCGCGCGCGCGTGCGTGCGTGTGTGTGTGTGTGTGTGTTGTGTGTGTGGTGTGTGTTGTGTGGTTGTTGGGTGTGGTGTGTGTGTGTTGCGTGCATGTGTGTGTTGGTGTGTGGTGTGTTGTGTGTGTGTGAGTGTGTGTGTGATACTGTGTGTGGGGGGGGGGTCGATTATATAGGGGTGTTTGTGTGTGTGTGTGGTGTGTGTGTGTGGTGTGTGTAAGCGATGGTGTGGTGTGTGTTTGTGTGTGGGTGGTGTGTGTGTGTGTGTGTCGTGTGTTCGTGGGGTGTGTGGGTGGTGTGTGGGGGGGGGGGGGGGGGGGGGGGGTCGTATGGGGGTGTGCGGGTGGTGGTGTGGTGGTAGTGTGGAGGTAGGGTGGTGGCTGCGTTTGGTATGGT
Source organism: Conus betulinus (assembly GCA_016801955.1). Classification (NCBI taxonomy): domain Eukaryota; kingdom Metazoa; phylum Mollusca; class Gastropoda; order Neogastropoda; family Conidae; genus Conus; species Conus betulinus. The sequence continues at coordinate 2,745 of JADBJO010011035.1, forward strand.
TATGATGGTTGATGTGATGTTGAGGTGATGTGGCGCGCGCGGCGCAGGCAGTCAGTGCGCATAGATTGGCGGCGAGCTGCGCACGGTGTGGTGTGTGTGTGTGTGTGTATTATGGTGTGTTCGTCCGTTCGTGTGTGCATGCGTGCGTTGTGCAATGCGAGGAGTGTGGGTTGTGAAGTAGATAGAGTGAGTGAGGGAGTGACATGAGGTGAGTGTGTGTGTATGTGAGTGGCTGTGTGTGTGTGTTGTGTGTGTGTGTGTGTGGTGTGTGTGTGTTGTAGTGCGCGCGCGCGTTAGCGCTTACAAATGAGTTCTTATCCTCGGTGTGGTGACAGCAGCCTGAAATGTCACACAGGTTGGCTGGACATGGGACTAAAGCAGAAAAAACACCGGTGACCGATCAAGAATCAACATCACCTGGACACCTGATCAGGATGTTTATTTCTCAAAGAGTTCCAAAGTTTCTAAAGATTGAGGGGGGGGAAGGAAACAGCTGCCTACCTCTCAAACGGACACGTTGCTGATGCCAGCGTGTGCACAATATTTACAGCTTACAGATTAAGTAGTAACACAGCTGGCGGGCACTGAGTGATCCTTTACTTTTACGGCACAAAAGTTTATTACAATGCTAATAGTGCGCATCTGGTATCATCAACACTTTGTACTCATTATACTTTACGGCACAAAGGTTATGAAGATGCTTTAAAGAGCGCATATGGTATCATTCCACCTTTACGGCGACGAAAATTAAAATTGTGTCCGGCTATATAAGGGATGGCGCAATACATCACTTTACAGCGAAAAAAAGAAGAAAACATGGTTTCAGGCAGTACATCGGGTAATTCAACCACCTTAACAGGGAAAGAGTAACAGTGCCAGGACTGTTGAACGCGGGTATCTACACCTTTATGGCGGAAAAACAACATGTGTGCGCACGGATAAATCCTACACACTACAGATGAAGAGTAAACTGTTTGCAAGGATGGTGCACGGAGATCCTCAATCTACGGCGGAAGTAGCTACGTGGGAAACGGAAGTAGCAGCAGTGGGATGGCAGTTTACACACAATACGGAGAAAGAGAACAGAAAGTGGAATGGTGCCAGGGTGAGCATGTTGATAAGCTTACAGACGGAAAGTAAACATGGTATGCCAAAAGGATCATCCTACACCAAAAAGCAAAACACGGCGACAGGCATTATGATGAACAGATTGTTACCTACCCCCGAGAAAATAAACATGGTGCCGGATATGAACGGATATCTCCTACCCGAAAAGGAATCATGGCACAGGATATGAACGGCGGACATGTTTTCAACCGAAAAATAACATGGCTGGTCGAGCTCTGATCGGGTACACCGACACCGGAAAATTGCCTCTGGTGCCTGGGTTTGACCTTTCCCGAGCAAGTGACGCACACGCGTTTGCAGTCTTTTTTTTTGTTTGAAAGGGTTACCGAGCGACATAGAGAAAAGTTGTAAATTCCACTGCACATTTAAAATGCTTTTCGGTCCTTCTTTTTCCTGTGCGTCCACCCTTCCCAGCGCACCACAAGCAAATGCAGTCTGAAGATGGTCCTTCACTTGTCTGTCACAGAAGTTATGTTGAATGTGGACATTCACGCTGAGAATGTACCTATCCAAACAAACTACAGAAAGCAGGCAGCCCTTACCATGGCCAATGACCTAGCCACCTACGATCTCAACCAATGTGAACAAAAAAAAACAGAACAGAAACAGTAGACCGGCCTGAATTGGCTAGTGCAATCATCCAAACATGATATACAGAGAGAACAGCCCTGATATCGCTTACAGCAGGGGCAGATAAATAAAATGACATCATCAGGAGGAGGCCAATGATAAACAGGCAATATCAATTGATTGGAGGAGAAAGGAATTAGGAATTATAAAACGGATTGAGGACCCAGGACATTATGAAAAAGAAAGAAAAGAAAGGTGAGGCCATCGGGGAAGAGAAACGAAAGATGAAGAAAACAAAACAACAACAACAAAAACGAGCAAGGCAAAAGCAAAAAAAAAAAAACAGGAAAGAAAAAAGTGATTACAAAACCATGACCAACACAGCGAAAGATGAGTGTGGTAATCCATGAGGATATAAAGATAGACAATGACATCAATGTGAGAAAGTAAAGGAAGAAGGAAAAGGTACAAACCGAGTGTGCCTTAAAACAGAAGAAAGAAACACTGGAAGGATGGTGAGGACGTAATAAACAAGCAAAGCGTTGGATGTAGGCCTCCGAGGTAAGGACAGATGGAAGGAAAATATGAACTGTTTAGTCGCCTGCAAGAGGAAAACAGGGAAGGAACAGATTTTAAAGGTGAAAAAAAAAAAAAACGAGTTTCCAAGTGACTGAGTTTGTAAAAACTGCTCGACATGACGTACTGCGGACTGGAGTTGATGTCTGTTTAAATTAACCTCGTTGTTCCGTTAACTCTGAACTGACGGACTGGTACAAAAGTTATTTTTCGTCAGAACTATTGTTAGTCTATAATCTCTTAAATATTTTTCTCACTTTATTGGATGAATAGCTTTCATATAAAACAAGGGGAAAGAAGATTTAGCGGATTACAAATGGTATAATGGGACATCGGCAGAAATAAATTCCTTGAAATCGTTGTCCAAAAGCACACATGTGAATGTGTGTAACACAACACACACACACACACACACAACACACACATCACACACACTAAATACACGAGCACACACAAACAGGGAACACAAGGGACAGCACGTAAGTAGTAAATACAATAAAACACACGCACATGAACATACGCGCATGCGCGCCGCGCGCACGCGCATGCACACACACACCACAGCACACCCACAACACACACAACAACACACAATACACCCTGTTGGATTATCGATTAATGTCGACAAGGGATACGTTGAATACGAAAAAAAAAAAACGGATAACAATAAACAACCACTCAATAAAAACAAACACACACACACCCACAACACACACACACAACTACACACACACACTACCACACATCCCGGCACATGCGCCACAGACATACGCCTGTTCCCAGCGCGCGCCCTCGTACGCAAACACACAGGCAACATATCAACTCTACAGGTACACTTCAGATGTTTGTATCTGTTCATTAGCTCAGCAGCTTTTTCCCACCCTCACACTACCACAGACAAACCCGCTTTCTTCTCGTTCCCAATCACCCACCATTATAGCAAAGATAAGGATAGACATACATACATTACATAAATATATATATATATATATGTGTGTGCTGGTGTGTGTGTGTGTGTGTGTGTGTGTGGTGTGTGTGTGAGTCTGTGTTCCATGGTGTGATGGGACACGCAGTGCGCGCGGAGCGAACAACCGTGTGTATGTGTATAGGTGTGCGACTGGTGTGAGAAGCGCGTGTAATACTATATAATTGTGTGTGTGTTGTGTGCCTTGTGTGTGTTGTGTGTGTGGGTGGTGTGTGTGTGTAGGTGTGTGTGCGAGTGCGTGCGTGCGTGGTGTGCGTGCCGTGTGCGTGCCTGCGTGGCGTGTGTGTGAGTGGTGTGTGTGTGTGTGTGTGGTTGTGTATGGGTGTGTGTGTGTGTGTGTGTGTGGTGGTGTGTGTGTACACGCGCCGCACTTGATGGCTATATTCTTGATAACGGTTTAAAAAAAAACATTGTCTAGCAAGTAATATGTGGACAGGAAATTTCGCACACACACACACACACACACACACACACCATGAATAAAAAAAACTACCCCACCTGCTTTCCACTGGTTGTCAAAACTTCTTTGAAGAGCACTGTCAATCACACGATGGCGCAGCTGTCAACCACTGTCGACACGAGTTGCACCCAACCATGCCTACATACCAGTGGCAAAATGTTACCTTCTTCGGTTTCGAAATGTACACCAATGTCCAACATCAATTTCGCCGCAATACCAAACTTTCACACAAAAGAACCACAGACGATTTAAAAAATATCGCGCTTTTTTTTCGGTGTCGAAAGTTTTTCCGTGCGTGCGGTGGGTTCTTCTTAACTTGCTCTGCCCGCGTGTATCCACATCCGAAGGCTGTGCGGCACGATTGGAAGGCTGTAGCCAGCTGTTCTGGTGGACGATTTACTGGTCACGTGTGTAGCATGAAAAAAGAAAGAAAAAAAAAAAAAAAAAAAATAGAAAAAAGGAGAAGAAAAACACTGAGAGCTTGCCATTTTTCGCTCCACAAGGTGGACTGAAACAAAGGACCTGTTTCAAACGCACTGCCTTGGCGTTGATACACAAGGATGTGTGTGTGTGTTGTGTGTCTCTGTGTTGTGGGATGTGTTGTGTGGTGTGGTGTTTCAGCACACGAGCTACACGAAAACTGAAAATTAACAGAGATACGTTCTCTCTCTCTCTCCTCTCTCTCTCTCGACTCTCTCTCTCTCTCACTTATCTCCTTCCCACCCGACGATGGGGTGTACGGACGAGCGGGCTAATTAAGTAACACGCCTCTGATGGACACTAGTCGATTTCGCATGCGGTTTGCGGATGTTTTTTGTTCATTCCCATTTTGTGGCCTGTCATGTGGAAGGAGGGCAAGACAAGAAACAGGCCGGCCATTGCGGACAGTGGACCTTTGAGAGTTCGGTGCTGTACCAGATGGTGTAATCGTGTCACTGAGTTGCCCCTCTTTTTTTGTTTCGGGGGAATTCCTGTTATAGAAGTAAGCTTCACTCCCAAATTTTAATATAAGGGAATATAATGTCTATATATATAATATATATCATATGATATATATTATAGTAATTATATAGATATATCTATGTACTGCAGATGTGGATGGATGTTGAGCAAAAACTCCTCGTACCACGAAAAAAAAACACTGCGACAGTTCCAGCCTGACCAGGTGGACCGGGACAATAAACGCAGTGCCAAGAACAAATCTGAAAGCACTCGATCTACACCACACCAAGAGTGTTACGTCATCTCGTAGAGGTAGAACCCACTATAATGGATGTTTTGTCCATGATTCAAACGCTCAACACAAAAAATCGACGAGATGACGGCAGAGATGAAAGGATTTCGTGACGGTTTAGCTGCACCTTACATGGTTGACGTTTGGTGGCATCCTTGAAGGAAGAAAAAGGGTGATGGACCTGCAGCACGAGCACGCAGACCTACGCTTACACCACCGACACCTTAATGAAAAAGGATCCAGGACTTGGAGAGAGAGAGACAGGCGATCTGGAGGGACGGTCGAAACGGAACAAAGTAATGTTTTATGGACTTTCCTGCAGAGACAACGAGGCACCACAGGATTGTAAAGGTGTTGTGAATGACCCACTCAAAGAAAAACTGGAAAAATCAGTGGTGACCTAGAGTTCGACCCGCGTCATCGCCTAAATTCTAAGCCAGAATTCACTGGTTATCAAAACTCTGCACCTTTTCAAGGACAATGAAAGAACTTAAAATGCAAAAACAGAAACTTAAGGGTGCTCACGGGTTCTTAGGAGATGGACTTTTCGTTCCTGGTGAGGGAAATAAAGAGACAGTTTACCTGTCATCAGAAGAAAGCACTAAGTGGGGGAAAGCAGCGGTGCCACTATCGTGTTTGTATCTTATTATTGAGGGTAAAAAGTACGGTATTGCCAATGGACAAAATCCCTCCGGGAAATTTGATAGGGGGAAGGCCTGCCTGCAGTGACACCGATGATACCTGCAACTGAACTGTTAATTACTCGTGCAGAACGGGTACGGAGCTACACAGAAACAGAGTCGCTTGCCGTGAAAACGTGAACACGATGACAGCATTGAGATATTCAGGGTGAAAGGTCGTAGGGTTAGATGGGATCGTGGATCAAACAATAGTTAACTGTTTTCAATTATCGTCGTAACACTTTCGACATTTTTTTTTTCCTGATTTTCTGTACAACCAAATCATACATAAAACAAGGTGCACTAATTAAACACTGATTTGTTGAAGTGTACGGGAAAGAAACCGAAGGTAGTGTGAATTTGTATAGAAAGGAAGGATAGCGATAGCCTATATAGTATGGAAAGTGATGTTTGCGAGAATCCATATCAATGAATGGATGACCATAGAACAAATGATGTGAATATGAATGAAAATGTATCATCAATACGTTCTAATTCACACCATTTTGCTAGAAAGCATACAAGTTACTCATTTTTTACACTGGAATGTAAATGGACTCCTTTCTAAAATCATCCCCCCAAAATGTATCGCCTATCTATTCACTTCGACTTTTTATGTCTTTTGAAAAAGTTTGTAGAGAATCTGACTTTCAATGTTTTCGCAAACTATACAAGCTTTACAAGGCCGAAGGCATAAAAACGTTCATATCAAGGGAGACGATCTAGGGGATAATGTGGTCTTGTTAGAAAAGGAGATTATGCCTTTCAGTCATAAATGAAGGAAGATATAAATCCCTAAAGTACTCTTCGTTTCTGATTGAAAAGAGTTTTATTATTTGATTTATCAGAGAATGTTTTTGCATGTGTGTGTTGTGGTAAGTGCCCCCAGAAGGCTCGCCGTTGTATGTCTATTTAGGTATAATAACGGCATTAGTTCACGATGAGAGACTTTATTGACTGTAACTTGAATATACTAATGTGCATGTAATCCTTTCCGGTGATTTGAAACAGTAGAACTCTCCAAATCTTTCTCCTGATATTTTACGTAATGATGAATTTGGTACCAATATCGAAAGAGTCGCTTTAAATATATTCTGACAGAGCAGCGGACACGGTATTGAATAACACAGGGGGAAGTGGAAGTTTGTTGACTGTGTGGCTCTTGCTCTTTGGTTTTCATTTTCGTAATGGGTAATGTGGGTGTAATGCAGAGAGAGCCAGTACTCTGGAGATTGCCACGTTTGTGTCTCAGACCGGAACAGCCGTCACATGATATTTCTTGCTCTCTGACAAGAATAAGAATTGTTTTTCGTGGTTTTTTGCTCGTCGTTTGCAGATTAGATTAGAAAGTTTTCACTACGCTTTGGGGTCTTTTCTTCTAGTGTTGAAAAATGTTTTATAAACAATGTTTTTAAAAAGCGTGTGTGAAATAGAGGGATATTGTAACACAATCTCTATTTGGATGCCAATGCATTCTTTCCGAGTGTTACATTTAGTTAATATGTTCTTGATTGTTCATTTAATTCAATTGACCATGACTAAAATGATGAAGCTCTAAAATGCATTTGTTCAGACGTTAAACCGTTACGGGGGTGCTTTGTGTGGAAGAAGAACAAATTCATATTGACGATTAAATAAAAACAAGACTGGTACTGATGCTTTTGTTTAGAATAAAAAGTAAGGCAAAACGCAAAATGTTTATTGCAAATTATTTTTCGGCGGAAAAGAAAAAGACAAAGCTCACAGGTGGACCGTTTACTGTAACAGCAAAGAACAGAATATAAGAACTTCTGAGGCGCAAAAGAAAAAAGAGCATAATTAAGTTATTACTGCATGAATAAAATGGGTCGGCGTAAAGCGTATGTAGCCTGTCCTCCTCACTGGAAAGTTGAAAAGGATTAACGAATTATGTTAGCATGCGGACTACAGTGTGTAACTGATGTGGCCTGGGTGTGTGGGTAGTGTGTGTGACTGGCTCTGTCTGTATCTTAAGAGGTAGCGGTTGAGTGGGTGATAATCAGCCAATGTCACTTCGTGCGCAACGTCCATTTATTTTTTTCCAGGTCATTATGGGAATATACAGGGGGGGGGGTGTGTTTCACAGAAGGAAAGAATCAACAGATACTCTCAATGTGGAATACAGCAGGTGTTTACCCTGTTTCAAGCATGGCACGAAGGCCCGCATGAAAATATGGTCGTGTGCGCGCGCGCAGGCGCATTGTATGTGTGTGCATGTGTGTTTAGTGGCGTGCGGTGCCGTGCGTGAGTGCTGGGGCGTGTTGTAGGTAGGTGATGTGGGTGTGTGGTGTGTTGTGTGGTGGTTGTGTGTGTGTGTTGTCGGTGGTGTGTGTTGTCGCGGGGTGCTAATTGTGGTAAGTGTAAACGTGCCATCCATGCTGAAAGAAGAAGGAGAGAGGGGTGGAACAAGATTCCTGGCTTTTTGTAGTCCTGGCGGAGAGGGCACTTCAGGGTCGATCGATTTGAAGTTGGTGACGACGGGACTAGATCTATTATCTGGCCTCAGCATGCTGACTTGCCTTGGGGAGATCTGATTATTTTCTCTGGGCCGTCTTCCGGTTTGCCTCTTGGGACAGTTATGAGTGGGTATTGGAGTGAGACTAGGAACCAAACTAAACAGCAGATGTGGGAAATCTCTATTCTTCTTGGGCCCGGCGCGTCCGTCAAGGCCCCACACAGACGTGGCTGATTCGTGGAGTGGCATGGACTTGGCGCGGTCCTCGCAGATTCCCCTTCACACTCAATGGTCTTGTGGCAGAGGCGGTGGAGGGGCGAGTGGGGAACTGGGTACGGAGCCCTTCTTTTTCCCTAGACTTCCGCCAGCGAGTGACAGTGGACTTTGTGAGAACTCAGATTTAGAGACCACTTAAATCTTAGAGAAATGCGGTCTTGTAACTCTTTCGCCGTTAGGGTAGGTCCCATCTCTTGAGGGAAGTTGGTCACCAATATGCTCAAACAACTCGACAGAGGTAGATACTTCAGAATCGTGGTGGGGTGGAGACCCATCTACAGATGGTTAAGAGAGGTCGTGGTTCATCGTCAGTTCCGTATTGGTTGGCAGGGGTTGGGTTTTAATATGGGGGGGTCCGAGGTGGTTGGCGGGTAAGTGAGCTGGACGTGGGTGTGGGGGGGGGGAGAGCAGGAAAATAAGGGAAGAAAAGTAAATGCTCGGTTGGCGAGGACCTCTAGGGTGTGCCAGATAATCGGTCAGGGGGGGGGGGGGGGGGCGGTGTATCCGGGTTCGTATTGGATCCTTAACTAGAGGGTTGTTCGCACGGGAAAGTATGGTTATTTGTCTGGGACCCGGCCGCGACAATTTTTTGGGTTTTGCGGACGGGGGGGGGGCGGTGTGTGGGGAGGCGCCGAGGGGTGGGGAGCGATCACGTCATTTTTGAGTCACCAGGGGGTGTAATAGTGCGCGAGGGGCTGATGGCCGGGGTGGCAGCCTTGGTTGGAACACAGGCGGTCCGCATGGTTTGGGCGAAGGGTTGGTGCGATTGCTCCCAGCTGCTTTTTCGGTAGCGTTGAGGTTGTATCCTATCCCACGCTGCGATTGAGAAGGGTTTGTCGTGACACCACACACCGTTCTGGCGTGGTAGGATGGCTCTGGGGCGAGACGCGTCGGGGTTTGAGAGAGTGGTTTTGCGCGGTTGTGCGTTGTTTGCGCTCTAGGGGCGGCAGGGATGGGGCCAGGGCGTGGACAGATATCCACTGCCCTCTTGCCGAGCAGGTCCTGAAGGGGGACAATTAAAGACAAAATGCCTGTTTAGGGGGGGGGAGGGGGGGGGGGTGCCGATTTCCCGCGTACTTTGGTATAAAGAAGGCGTGTACAGTAACGACGTGGGGGGGCTGGGGATTGCCTGTTGTAGGCGGGGGGCGGGTCCATCCCTCTTCCCCGGCGGGTGGAAGAGATCGTGCGGGTGGGTGGGGGGTGTCAGGGGGGGTGGTCACTGACACACGGAACCAGCCCGGACGGGCCGACGTCCGTGCGATGCTGCTCGTCCACAGGGACCAGTCTTACGTCAGGAATTATCTCTCCTGAGCAGAGACGTTGGTTTCCAACCATCATGCCTGTTATGGTAAGATCATGGAAGGCGACACAAAACAATCCGCTTTTAACGTGTAAACTGATTGATAAGTGGATTTTTTTTTTTGCTTTGTTTCCTCCAATGTGCTTGGCAGTCTAATGGTCTCACTGGCCAGTAGGTCCGCCCATCGAGGAACACCACGGCTTTTTGTTAGATCTACAGATAGATTGGCAGCGAGAAGCCAGAGTACTTCCCGAGATTTCAGATCTGAACATTGGCAAAGACCTTACCACTTATGGCAGAAGCTAGCCTGACCATTAGCCAATATCCCCTTTTTGTCCGAAACTGATTTCTTGGGAAGTGAAGCCGGGCCGGGAGCCGAGCTGTAACCTTTTTTTTTTTTTTTTCATCTAAGTGAAGACGCGCCCCCTCAACTAAGTGATGTGAGCCTAAATGGAGACTTCCCTAGTCCTGGAGTATCTGGCCTCGGGAGACTTTTTTCGCGAGCCCTATGCCACCGAATGGCGCTGTCGGCGAATCTCACACTGAAAACACTTTGTCCCTGTTGATTCTTACATCCTGGGTATTCGGTGTAAGGGATCCGTGAGAGTTCATGCCCTCTTCTTCAGGGACCCGCTAGGCACTAATGAATGGCCTCGATAATCCCCTTTGTCCACGTGCCCAACTGCCGTATCATTGCCAAAGCCCGAGGAGCGGCCTCTTACGTTTAAAACCCTTCCACTGCTGGCCCCCTTCATCGTCTAGGTACCAGGCCTGTGACGTCTGAAGGCGGAATCCGAGCTTATCTCGTCCTGTCCAGAGTGTTTTAAGGGTCGTTCCTTCGATAGGACAGAGTCGGGAACTCTCCCATTAGTAGGCACCTATGGCTTTGGGAAGACTTGGCGCTGCGTGTAAGACCCCAGGATGATAAGCTCGTATGGCCTAGACAGTCCATCCGCCAGGTTAGCTTGGCTAGATACCTCCCTACCCCCTACCCTCGCAGGCCGCGCATAGGCCGCCGCGCCGGCGCCCGGGGGGGCTTACTCCTCTCCTGTTGTGAATCTATCCAACCCGCCTTGCGACAATCCCTAGGCCACTTCTCCCGGGTTCCCTCCCGCCCACCCCGCGGCCCGCCCCCCCCCCCGCCCGCGCCACACCCCTAAAGGATATGGCGTTTCGCAAGAAGTCGTTGCTGTTATCCGGCGCATTTCTCGCCCGTGCGTCGAATTTTGCGGTTGTGTGTGACACTTGTCGTTCTGCACGGGCTGATGGAAGAACGATGACGACAACTTTGGCAGGTTTTTCTACCTCAGAGGCACGTACGTCCGCGGACATGAAGGGCTATAGACCTGCTTGGGCAGGGTAGTTGTGGGCTGGTAAACACCACTTTCCCCAAATAAGGCTTTATTTCAAACTCGCTTTGGCTGTGTGGAGTGGAGCTTACTAATGATACATTAATAAAAGCAGTATTAATGATGTAAACTCAAATTTAAAAAAAAAAAAAAGGTGTTTTAGATTGAAATGAAAATCAGCTTTCTTTCATTGCACAACAGTCAGATAAACCTCCGTTTTGGAACCTGCCAAAGTTGTTCAAGTCAAGGGAGACACGTGGTAACTTCAGGCCTTTGGGGCATGGAAGTGGAAGAAAGAGACGTACACAGTTTTACTGTTTTTTTTAAGAGCCATGATGATTCGGGTTTGGCTGGCTCACCCAGGACTTGACTCCAGCAGGGACCCCCCACCACATGGCTGGGATCGGGCCTTTATTGAGTGAGTTTTGTGCCCTAGCAGCATTAAAAGGCCCTGGTTAGTTTTGATGCTTTGTCGCCTTAAAAAAATGTAAATCACGGAACGCCGACACTGTAACGTTCAGTCGTCGTTGGGTTGTCTGAGCGATTTCCCGCGGCAGGTTGTGGTGTCTGCCCGCTGTTTAATTGGTGTGCTTTTGTCCAAGGAAGGCAGAGGCAAACAGAATCCGGGATTTGCAAGGAAAAAAAAACAGTTAAAGAGTAAAAATGGAGGAAAAGAAAAGAAACCAAAAACAAAACCAAACAAACACAACACAAGAACCAAGGATGTCTCTTCCTGTTTTTTTGTTTGTTTGTTTTTTCAGTTGGCATGAACACTGTGCCTGTTGATGGGCCGTGCGTTATTGTTATCACATCCCTAAATATGGTTTTGTCATATATGTTTTGGGACACGATCTTTGTCGAATGGCTCTGCATATCGTATCCTTGTCTATCCCACATACTTAGATATATTTCATGATTTCTGTGTGTTTGGGACCAGGAATGGCTTTGTAGTCCTCATGTCGTTGTAAATTCAAGCTTCTTAACTAACTTATGTTCGGACACCGTAATATGTTCTAATATGTTTCGCTGCAACTGGCTTGGGACCATGCAGATTTGACTCGCAAACAACTTTTGTGCCCATACACCTAAAGGCGTCAAGTGCTTTGAAAACTTTTGGCGACAAGGTGTTTAGCGAAGAAGGAAGTGGCCTCTTTGGTTACCACACTGACTTGAAAGTCCATTGTGTGATTGCACTTTTTCTCTCCGCTTCTGTGTTCAGTGGAGGGCCTATATAACTCCTATCCTACTAGACACCTGGCTCAGAAACCGAGGTGTGCGGTTAGGTCGACTCTCAGGGGGGTCTTCTCTTTTTCCAGATCATAATGTGACCAGTTTTTTTTTTTTTTTCTTGATATCCGTGGTATAAGGGAGGGAAGAGCGAGTGACGGTCTTTTGACCAGGCTCCAGGAATTTCATTACCTTTGGTACTGTAGCTCTCTGAACGCTTGTAATGAGTTTATGGCGCAGCCTGGTTTCTTGACGCAGACCATCTCTGGCTCTCCTGGTGAGTCCCCACCAGCCTTGGCGATATTCTGATTTGTTTTGGACGGTAAGTATGAGGAAAAGCGATTATTCTACTAAACTAGTTTTCGTTTTATGATATAATTACCCTGTCCCAAAACAGCTCTGTAACTCCCTCCCTCCTCCCCGCAGCACTGGGAAAAAAGGGGAGAAAAAGGGAGGAAACTGAGCTATTTTATGATGAAGTGGAGTACGCGTTTGCTCAGGGAAGAGCAATATCCAAATATATCCAACTAGGTACGATGGCACGGACTCCCCTCCTCCTAATGGTTCTTTTCTTTTGGGGGGGAACTTCCTGCTGTTCACACCGGTGTAGGAAGGACGAGGCACAAACTCTAAGCCCTTGTCTGAATAGGTGAGATATAGAGCGAAAAATAGGTTGTATGTGGGGTAAGAGGAAAAATAATTGGGGGAAGCCCACATCATGTCAATTACAGTTGTGTATGGTATTTTAGCAGTATGCTCCCCTGTTGAAAAGTGTCTCGTTTCTGCCAGCGATGCGGAATCCAACCAACAAGAGAACTACCCTGAGTTTAATTTTGATCATTGTTTCGAGGTTACCATGCCTCGGGCCATTCTGCTTTATTAGCGGGTTCCAACCGTCAACCAGTTTTGAAGATTCGGAGATTTGGCCTTTAAAAAAAAACAAAAATACTAGATAAACGGAAAATCTTTATGTGAAAGACAATAAAGAATGACTGAATTGCACTGAGAGGTTATGTGCATTGGTGAGGGAATAGTCTTTGTACTCAGTTGTTAGACAATCTAGGATGTTAATTCCATGTTGGGAGAATTTATTTAAATTCTGCTTGCTTGAGGATAGTGTGGATGTTCGTAGAGTAAAAAAAAGATTAGCAGGTTTTAGTGTTTCAGTCGGGTGGGTGATGTGGTGTGGGTAGTGTGTGTCGTGTGTGGTCGTGTGTGTGTTGAAGGACATGGTTTTAGGCAGAGATCATGTGTGCAAACCGAGTCTCTGCTTTTCGTGTGGTGAGGATTTCCAACAAAGATCAGGACTGTGTTCCTTGAGTCAAGCGAAGTCTGCAAAGGCCATTGGTAAAATGGGACTAAGATAACTTTAATGTGGGCGTCAGAGTGTTTTACTATACTGTTATGCTGATCAGCCAGCCATCTATTGGCTGTTATATGTAGTTCTGGTTTTCAATACACCACTGACCTTCTTCTTTGCTAGGTTCTGTAGATCTTCCTGAGAATCATCAAAATACACACTGTAATTTTAAAAAGGGGCAGTCAGGTAGGCCTTCACACCAATTATTTTTGATGTACTGGCATCATAAAATCGTATTCAATGGGTAAACACCATAGATGTACCTTTCCTTATAGTTAGTGTTTTCTTGAGAAAGCTGGTCTTTGCTCGGTTCGATATTTTGATATATCCATAGGTGCTCTTTTTGCTTTAGTGTGTATAATGATTACGGTGCTATGAATGAGTAGTATTTTCAAGCCTACTTATGACATGCTAACATTGAGAAGGTGTTGATGCTGTGGATAGGCAGTTTAAATGCTTGTTGTCACTCGAGACAAATAATTTCAGTTTATGTTGGGATGAGATGTTACAGATTATGATGTTGAGTGCCAAGGAAAATAAATTTTCAAACCACTGACCTTGCTTTGCAGTTTCATTGCACTGGTAATATGTCTTTCTCTGACATTGTCGGATGTTCACAGTAGTGTGTGAGCCTTTCTGCACGCAGCTATGAATGAAGCTTGAAGATACCTGGCATGTTATGGTTGTTGTGAAAACTGCAAACACCTGAACAGGCCAAGTTCATAAGAAACAAACCCTATACCCTTCATATTCTACCTTACTCTTGCACACATTTCTGGATACTACAGGATGAATGTAAAAATATTTGGGGATTGGGTTATATTATGGAAAAGGGGGGGGGGAACATCATACTAGTGGAACCGACCGCCTTAGATGCATGTACGAATAGAATTATATTATTTATATTATAATTAAACTGCTTTTTAACTCAGTTTTCTTTTCGAAAAAAGATTGGTGGCTAGTTACTGCCAAGGACACATACAAACCATAGCACAGGACAAGACACTAAAGTACTTCGTGTTCAATGGTACATTTGTGGAAAGAATCATACTTTTAGAATATTGAATCCTGACCTGAAAATTTCATGAAGCGTGACCAGCCGCCTGTGGCGAAATTAGGGTCTAGAGTCGCGGTATGAACTCACAGGCTGGGAGGTGGTAGTGGGTTTTCGGACATACCATCGAAGTCTTAAATCGAGTGGGTTTGGCTGTTTCTGCGTCCCGATCCTTTGGATAGCAGCGTTATCCTATTGAGTGTTGAGTTTAGCTGCGCGATTCAGTTGGGACGGACTGGGGTACACAACGAGTCGAGTTTCATATCACACATTATAGGCGTGAGATCGCGTCATCCAGGTTTCTTGAGCGTGTCTGTCAATTTCCATTGACCAAACACCTGCAGGTGTATGGGATCTCTCGGGCACCACGACGGTTGACGCCCCGTGGGATTTATATGAAAATGCGATCCCTAGCGTGTTCAACGAGGACACTAACTAGGCCACGAGTCATGTAGGGCTCAGATGTTCTTCCCGAACATGGAAATCCTGTAGCCTAGCTATATCATCTGTCATCATCATCCTCATTGTCACTCGATCAGCATTTAAAACAAAAAAGTATTCTCACGTTCTGTGGGTACCTATGTGGCCCTGTCTCAGTGGTGACTCTCAGTTCGCATGTCCCCTCGTCCACGTCTGGTGGCCTGGGTGTTGGTTCCGTCGGGGGGTCACTGGTATCGGCGTGATGTCTCTATGGGGGCTGTCGTTGGCAGTTGGTTTAACAGGACAGTGACACGGTAGCCTGCGCCAGCTCCGTTCCGACGTGGTGAGGAGGAGCTCTGCTCTAGTAGCCGGACCCCCCGCGACTAAGCAATTATTGTTTCGTCTCTCAGTAGGGGGCTAGTAGGTGGTGTCCCTGCGTATGTTAGCTCTATGTTAGATCGATCAAGGCAAGGTCGCCACTGAACACCACTGAAGTGAACTTGACAGCAGTGCAGTGGTCCTCTTCCGGTGGGGTTGCCTCTTGACGATTCTTGACATTGACTTGCCCCGTGGTATTTGCGGTTTGCTGCCGGTAGGCTGCGGGCGTCTCGGGCGTATGGCACCGACCCGGGCTCGGTATGTTTGTGGACGGGTTCGGCGTTTTCAGGACTGAAGCGGCATGGCGTCTGTGGCAACTGCACTGCCTTGTTATGATCGGTGGGCGCAAGATTGGGCCCAACAGCAAAAATAAAAAGAAAAAAAAAAAAAAAAAAAAAAAAAAAAAAAAAACAAAAAAAGAAATATATATATGACCTATTTTTGCCAACCTAGATTATTCGTTGCTGGGGATGGAGGGACACAGTGTTCCTCTTTACCACCCTGACCCCTCTTCATCCTTCTATTATCCCATCCATCCCCCCCGGACCCCCCCCCCCCCCCCCCCCCCCACCCCCCCCCCCCCCCCCCCCCCCCCCCCCCCACCCCCCCCCCCCCCCCCCCCCCCCCCCCCCCCCAACCCCCCCCCCCCCCCCCCCAACCCCCCCCCCCCCAGGACCCCCCCCCCCCCCCTCCACCACCCCCCCCCAACCTGGGGGGGACCCCCCCCCCCCCCCCCCCCCCCCCCCCCACACCCCCCCCCCCACCCCCCCCCCCCCCCCCCCCCCCCCACCACCCCCCCCCCCCCCCCCCCCCCCACCCCACCCCCCACCCCCCCCCCACCCCACCCCCCCCCACCCAAACCCCCCCCCCCCCCCCCCCCCCCCCCCCCCCCCCCCCCCACCCCCCCCCCAAGGGTTTCTTGTATAGATTATGGGAATTTTTAGTCGCGCCTTTAGCATTAGTGGTGCTCATACACTGTCCACTTCATGCAATTTTGTATCACACTACTATCTACTCTCGCTGGCATGAAGAAACACGGAAACCAAAGAAGAAGCAAGTGACGGAAAGTCAAGAAAACGTTTTCTTTTTTTTTCCTTTTTTAACCCCACCCCCCTAAAATACCCCCCCCCCCCCCCCCCCCTCCCAATCCCCAGACTCTGTCCCACATGCTTGACACGTGTTAAGTTGGGTGTTGAAGTTTTAGTGTTGTGTGTGCGTGCGTTAGTGTGATGTACGTGTGTGCTGTGGGTGTGTGTGTGGTGCTGGTGTGATGTTAGTGTATGGGTATAGATAGGTAGGGAGTGAAGGAGGGTACGTACGTGTGCTAGTATTCTACCATTTATTAAATGCCATGGTTTTACCTAAATAAGCCTTCAATAATGTGATACTCAAGTGTAAAAATTAATGGCAGGTGTTAATAGTTTGCTTTATTATTCTACAATGTTCTCTGTTTAACAGGTGAGGCTGTTGAAGTGCAATCTTAGGAATGGATCACGTGCCATTCAAGCATCGCAGGACAACACTGGAGAGAGCAGAGAAATACATATCCACTCATCACTTTACAGATGTTAACTTGAGAAGCAGGTTAATACATTTTCTGGTGTGTGTGTTGTTTTTTTTACAGATGTTACTTGAGAAGCAGGTTAATACATTTTCTGTTCTTTTTTTATGTTTACTGTTTTTGTTCCATTTTAAAGTTTATAGGAGAAGATGTGTGTAGATGTGTGTGTGTGTGTGTGTGTGTGTGTATGTGTGTGTGTGGAATGAGCTGGGACGAGGGGAGGGAGTTGGGTATATGAAGGGTTTGAGGTGAACACTTTAAAAGCATTATATTCATTAGTATTTTACCTGTAATCGATGGTATCAATGTGCATATCAAGCTTGGTGACAATAATAACTGTCATATTTGTTGCTTCAGTATGTAATCTGAATATAATATAAAAATATTGGTTGTGGCCTTACAAACCATAAAACAGAGGATGACACCAAAAGTCTGTGACCAGTCTGTCATCTAAACACATTGTTCAGCCGTCTGCTACGTCTTGTACTTGAACCACTCCTCCCCTTCCCAATCCCAATTCTTTTGTTAATTTTTTTTGTTTGTTTGTTTATTTTAGCTCTTGTGCATTATAGTACACAGGCTTAGAAGATATAGTGTACATGGACCTCTCCATGGAGTAATGCCTCACTGACAAAACTTGAAATGAAGAATATTTATCCATGTTTTGAAAAAACTATATAACTTTCTCGAAAACCAGCTGCTCTGAACAGTCATAATTTTTCTGTTCCAGACTCTACCCAGACAGAAGAGCTGTGACTTCTCTGACACACTATGCACCACCAGGGCGCATTCCATTCGAAGAAGAAGTACAAAGGGACAGTTTGAAGCGGCCAAAATTGGACAGCAGTTTGGACCAACGTAAGCCTGTTTTACAATCTTGTAGAGGTCATTGGTTTGCTACCTCTGTGTTCTTGACATCATCAGTGCATAACATAAGATGGTGATTAACTCCCATCTTGTAGTCAGTGTTCATAACATTTTTTTTCCTTGTCTCTGTAGATTTATATGTGTTTGACTCAAAGCAGCCCACAGTGTTTTCTCTTTCTCTGTCTATGTGGATGCATTTGCGTTACGTTTGGGTCAGAATAGTTCATGAGTATATTATTTATGTGTGCACAGAAGTTGCTGTAGTAACACAACATTTGCCACCCATTAACGGTCTTCAGAAGTCCATTACATTCCTCTTCTAGCTGCAGTGAAAGAGATAGAGAGAATGAAATGGAAATAACATTCTGTAGTGACCAGTAAATTGGGAATACTACGCCAAAAGAACTGGTCCAGAATGCTCATTGTGGGCACAATAGTATATTTTTTCCCTGAATGGTTTTCATATTTTAGATATGTTAACTGTATAGCACTACATTTTCACCTAAAAGGTCTGTGCCACTTTCATGTATGTTTAAGGATAGATTCCCCTTTATGTAACTTAATATCCACAGTTCATGGTCAATGCCAATGAGATGCCAAACAAAGTGTACCAATGAAGTAAAACAACACTTATGAAAAGCTTCTTTCATTATCCTTACCCACAAAAGTCTACTGAACATTGAAAAAACATACCAGGCATGGTTAATAAATTTTAGAAACGTAGGACTTCCTCGAAACATTAATGAACTTTCTTTACACTTATACTTTTGCAGGCATAGAGGCAGTCAGATTTTCATTAATGTTTGTCAACAGTTTGTTCCTTTGAACTTATAGCTGTAGATTTGAAATATTTCAAATCGACGGCTCTGACGTGATAGCTGTAGGTCTGGATGCGAACTTGCAAGGAAAAGAGCTGAATTCACCTTGAACTTGTCAGTGTTTACCAAGCATATGGAGTGAGCACACATTCCTGATTTGTCTATGGGGGTTTTGTTTACACTGTACAGTAAGAACTATTTAGTGATATTAGATCCTCTGCAATCATGACATCATGCATTGATATTTATTCATTGACTTTTAAACCTTTATTTTAGGCATAATTTTGAAATAATTTGGTTTGCTAACTGCAAATACTGACCTCTGTATTTCATATCTGGTGATAGAAACCCTCAAAAGTTGCCCTTTGATGTTTCTAAAATGATCAACTTTTTGCAGCGTGAAAGCCCATACTGTCTATATACAGTAAATGGGAACATATTCAGGTCAAAGAAGGCTCAAGCGGCAGAAAAAAGTTGATGCACTCCACCTTCCATCATGCCATGCTCAAGACACAATGATTTTCTTACAGTTCACTGCCCTAAGGTCACTGGGCTGTAGGATATATATCTTTCTCATAATGAAACAAAAATGATCAAAACATGCTGTGGACTCTGTAAGAACATCAAATGATGATGGAAACCATCTGTGTGACATGTGCAGGTGGTCAACTCACTGGTTCCATGTGGTGATAGATGTGCCAAAAGACTGGGTTGGCCAGGAGGTTCGACTCAGATGGAACTCTAGCACAGAGGCACTTGTGTGGATGGACGGTCAGCCCAGGCAGGTAAGGTTCTGCAATTCCATTTTTGTACATAATTTCAGTCAATGATGCCACAGAATCATTCGTTGTAGAGCTTCACTTTTTTGGTAGTAGTATCCATCAACTGAATTTTTGGAAACTTTTCTTTTTGTAACCCTAGGTTCTGTCTGAGGATATATGGCACTCTTTCAGTTGTCAATATTGCGATCCGCATCTGTTGGACATTTCTGTGCCAGGTGTTCCTTCAGGTTACTTTCTACATAAGGCTACATCGTTTGTCGCCATAACTCCCTGAGAAGTTACCACACAGAGACGGCTTTTGCCACAGTAATCCAGCAGAATTATAGATACTCATACCCATAAACTCTTGGAAGCCAATCTTATTTCACATGACTTCACTATGCTGATTGATGACCAACCATTTTTAATGAGTTGGCCTTACGAACAACATTATCAGCATGATAATGTCCGCTGGTGACTGGTAAGAGTTGCTACAAAGAGACTCTGCTGAAAGGTGCTGATATGTGTGGAGTGAAATTTGGGAAGCTTTCCTGTCCTTGTAATACTTCTAGTATGGTTCCTGTAGGATTAGTTACAATATTTCTTTAACCAGGTTTTGAAAAAAAAAAAAAACAACACCTATATACAGGTTTGATAAGCTTGATATTAAATATCAAGCAAAAGGTGATGTATAATGATTTTTATTTGTATGCTTTGTAATGCTTAATATGCATAGTATTCACATAAGATGTGTATGGGTAATTCACTTTAAGAAAAGAGAAATTTTAATAATTCTTGATTTGTATTTTGAAAAAATCTATATTGTTTTAGAGGTAAAAATCACTTACTAAGAGGGTTAGATGTATGGAAATCTGAAAAGAAAAGGATTTTTTTATTTATGTATTGTGTAATACTGATCAGTAAGCTGTGTACACAAAAAAAAAATGTTTCATGTAGTGATCTGTCACAATTTGTTGTTTTCAATACAGGGTCTGAGTTCAGAGTATGATCGCATTGACTTCATTTTGTCACACAAGCAAGAAAGCAGTAACCTCAGGTAATTGTGGAGGAGTCATTTTTACTGTATGTTTGCAGAAGTGTATACGGCAGTATTGAAATCACTGTACAGTTTTGTTCGTTTCTAGGTGGTTTGTGCACCTTGTGTGCATGTGATAGAAATTAACATATATGTATGCCTGAGTGTTATTGTTTGATGTCCCTTTTTTGATGAATTTCCCAGTTTTGTGTCATTGTTGACATTGATATCTAAGTGAATAATTACCAGTGTTGCTTTAGGGTTTAGAATCATTAACAATTGGACAGTGTTCCTTTAGAGTTTAGATACAAGAATCATTAACTGTTGGAGATAATCTCCTCTGGAGGTCATGATTTACTGTGTAACTTTTTCTCAGTCAGAGTGTTCCAGGTGTAGAACCTGGTTTCATATCATGGCATGAACTGGGAATAAGGGCCTTTATCATGAATTTTTGGAGCGACTCCATCATTTTAGATTGTCATGCCAATGATGGTGTGTGAGCATTGTATTCTAGGTCAAGTCAAATGCAGTCCATCAGTATACATTACTATGTTCTGAGTGTGAGTGATATAATTACTTTTGTTCCACCCAATGTTTACATGGTAACTGAGTTCATGTGTGTTTTGTAATTGTGATGAGATGTTGAAGATGAAGTCAATTTTTCTTCTCTAATCATGTATCATTAATCAGTGTGATAACTATTTTTTTTACGTGAAAATTAGCTTAATCAGATGTCTACACTCAGACGTATGTGTGACGAGATGTTAAACAGAATTCTTTCCTTCCTTCCTGCACTAATGAGTTTTGAAATTTCATTACTTTGTGTATCGATCACATATTGGTGACATCCTTTGGATTACCCCAGCCAGGGCTCAAGAAGTTGTTGTGTTAAACAGTGCTGAGTGCAAGACAGGGTAAATAAAAAAAATAATCAAAACAGAGCACGCAAAGTGAGAGTCCACATTGCTCCAACTTGCACCAAAAAAAAAAAATCATGTAATAGATAAAGACTTATGTTAATGTGTCTGTGTGTTAATTATCGATGTGTATGACCATAAAAAAAAAAACAAACGAACGACAAAAAAAAAACCTTTGTTGTCACTCGCATGTAGTGTGAAGGGGCAGCCCACTGATGCTGACTCACTATATCTAGATCATGCAAGTCTTTTTCAGCTAAGTTGAATCAGCTTCAGATGCATTGGTACTGTGTACAATTACATCTGAGTTTTCGTTGTAAATCATAGTCATTTTAAATGTACTGTTCACTGGCTACTTGCTGTTGATCACGCTCAATTTAAAAGAGATATTGTAAGAAAAAGGGAAACCCAAAACCTTTTTCACCTTCTGATGAACCCATTGTAAATGGGAACTGCAGGACTTTCAGCTACCAGGTCAGAATCCTGTCTGTTAATGCTTAACACTTCCAAAATAAATGGTAAGGTAATGGAAAATAGACTGACTCCTTAGCAGGCAGATACATATGGTTTCATAGTGAGTGAGCGATGATGTACTGGTAGAATATGGTGGATTGATACTTAGAGCCTTAAAAGAATGTAAGCGGAAAAACTGGCAGCCCTTAAGAGAGATACCATGTCCCCAGACGATACATTTGCTTTGACAGGTATACAGTGTTCGTGGAGATGGCGTGCAACGGCCTGTTTGGTGCAGGCAAAAATGGCCTCATTGCACCTACAGACCCTGATCGGAGCTTTACTCTGCAGCAGGTGGAAATTGCTACCTTCGACAGGGAAGTTTACGGTCTCATCATGGATATGGAGATATTACATGGCATGGCAAAGGTAATAGGATCATTGGTATCTTCATTTGGGAATTCTGTGTTGTAATCATCATTATAAGCATAAACACTGCCACCATCATCTTCATCCCTTGAGCAGATTGGAAAGGTGATCCAGGAGATGCTTAGTCTTTGATGTCCTTAGTTTGATCATGTCTCAAGTCATGAGCAGACCAGTGGTGTTCTGACCATTTCTTCACATTGTCCACACTGCTTGTGACTTCTGTTGCCTGGTAACAGCTTGCTTGTTGTTATTACTTAAAGGATGACTTTTTAAAAAGGAATTTTTGATTTGGAATCCATAAAGGCCGAGTTGATAACAGTCAACCAGCTTGAATCAGTTTGACCCTATATGGTTAGATCAGGCATATATTTTGCAGTTCCAAGTGAGTTACTGACGGTGCTGTGAGATGCCTTGATCTTTTTTCTTTCATTTTTTTTGCACCCCAATACAATATAGAAGCTACCTTCCCACTCCTATCCGCCATCTTCATCCCTTCTGACGTAACATTTTTTTGGCTTGACTGTTAGAAGTTTGCAGTTCAATTAGATTATTAAGTCAGTGTCCGTGTCATCAAGAAGGCATCACTGCATTCTGACTAATCCATAAACACTGCACCACATCAGCTGAAACCAGGAGACTACAGTGTGCAGGGTTTTTACAGCTTGATGACTGAAGAAAATGAACGACTGGAAGGAAGAGATTTGGGAAGAGGGTTTTATGGATAAGACTTAGAAGATGCTTGACCTGTACATTTACCCAGCATGCTGTTTAGTCCTTAATGGATATTGCACTCAGATTTATTGTTCATTAATTGCTGTGTTTTTAAATCCATTGCAATTTTTTCTCCTTATCTGAATAGCTGAAAGCTGTCAAGTATAATGACTGCAGGCGGGGGTGAAAAAATAAAAACAAAAGTTAAGTACAAAAAAAAGTTACATGTACCAACCCATCACTTCAGTCTCAGCCCACAATATCTCCCACTACACACACATACTACCATATATCCCACTATTTACCTTATACATAACTTATAGCTATCTTCCTTTCCCTTCTCACCACACCCTCTCTATTTCTCACATCAGTCTATTGTTTATTCAGATACTTGTCCACTCCATTTTCCTCACTTCATTTGGTTTTCTTTTATTTTTATTTTCATTCACTATTTCTTCAACATGTACTCCTGTTCCATCTTCCCTCTTTCCTATGCATATGTTGTGGAAATGTTGATAACCACACACACACATATCCACACACACACACACACACACACTAAACAACCACACACACACACACACACACACACTTCACCATCGCCTTAGCCTCCGGGATTGTTGCCACGGCAACCCTGCTGTTTAAGAATCCTCTAACCCACTCTCCTTTCTCCCATACCTACTTATTGACACCAAGACTGGTAATAATCTTGTCTCTTTTTTTTATATATAATATTTTGACCATTATTAGTATTCCTATCAGTAATATTATCATCATTACGACTTTTGACTCGCACATTATTTCCCTTCCAACAGCCTCGTTTTCATTCAACGCCTTCTTTCTTGCGCTGAACACAGAAGCGATCAAAGCTAAGTGCATTTTCGTTATTTGTTTCATGTTTGTTGCACCTGAAGAAGACCTAAGAGGTTGAAACGCGTTGTGGTTTGTCTTGTGACTCGTTTGTCCACGTTTCTCTGGGCGGTTCGCTGACATTTATTTAAGATTTGTTAAGTACAAAGTCGAAGTACTATGCCGCCGTATGAACACAACTACCATTAAAGGAGCAAGCTTTGACCTGTTGGCCTCCTTCAGGCTGGACAACGTCAACAAATAAACAAACAATGGAAGCTAACATACAGTTAGGAAATTCTCAGCTACAGTGAAAATGATTCAAGGGGAGCTGTCGAGACAGGGGAGGGAAGGAAGTGGGAGATGGGATGAAGAAGATGATGTCGAAATGAAAATGATAAACCCTTCATTGAACAGCATTGGGAATCAGTGGATTAAGTGTTTGGAACAGAACCATTTGCTTATGCCTGCTCAGAGCCGACTTTCATTTCCTGGATGAGAAGTCCTTATTGAGTCTGGTCTTCAGCAGCTGTGGCAGTCCACCCATGGAGCTTAACACAGAACACTACTTTTGTTCTCATCAATGGCTGAGACAGAATGCTATGTGTTATGTTTTTTTTTTTTTTTTTCTCAGTATGAAAGGTACCAATGTTTATATATTCGTCGTAACTGTGCCATATTTGTCATAGAAATAGGTTGTTTTTTTTTTTACTTACACAGTCTTTTAAGAGTCCAAAACAACTGACAGTGGTTCAGACCAGTAGCATTGTTAAACTAGTTCAATCAGCTTTTCAGTGAACATAGTCTATAGATCTCATCAAGTCTCTGGACTAGTTTCTGCTGTATAGATGTGAGAGCTGGAGCCTGACAACAGATCTTGAGGT
>JADBJO010011035.1:32500-67738 GCA_016801955.1 Conus betulinus
ATTACTTTTCAGGGTGGAGTGTAGAGTGGATGAGATGGGGAGGAGGGGGTGGACGAAGAAGGAAAGCGAGGGCAGGGTGTGAGATAAACGGTCTCCAACCCTATTCCATGTCCCCTTCCTGTCCCTCCTCCTCAGTTTTCGAGCGGTTATAAGTCTCACACAGATACAGATTAATGGCGCGCTCACATTTCTCCATCATTTGTATTTTGCTTACTGGTCGCAGGAACAAATCCTAAATTGAAATGTTTGGTTTACAGAGGGTTTTTGTTTTTTTTTTGTTTTGCTGTATGTTTGCATTAGGAAAACAATTCTATGTGCCTAATTGCTTCCTTGTATTGAGTAGTCCTTTATTTTTAGCTTCTTTTTTTTTTTGCTGTAAACCTTTTTTTTCTCTCCAGCGGGAAATGCAGAAGGAATAAGGTATCTTTGCATGACAAGCTTGACATGTTATTAGGTAGATTTTTTTTTCTTCACTTTTCTTATATTGTGATCAGCATGTCTTTTGCCTGCAGTGTCTTTAACTTAGAAGTTGGAATACAGTAGATCATCTGCCTCTCAGGATTAAGATATAAAAAAACATAGATAAGCAGTGAAAATCATTTGGGATGGTTGTAGCTGCATGAATGCTGAGAAAAAAATGAGACTCCCAATGTAAGTGAGTACATTTTTTTTGCAGCAAACTCTGAAAAATATACAAAATCAGATATGAAGTGATAGCTTAGTTTGTAGTGCTTCTACTGTTTCAAAATCATTTACGAGTTAACTCTCAAAAATATACACAAAAATCATATATGAAGTGATAGCTTAGTTTGTAGTGTTTCTGCTGTTTCAAAATCATTTACGAGTTGTGTTGTTGTTGCTTTTAAGTATGTTGACAACTTGAAAAAATGCTTTATTTGGCATGGCAGAGTCACTGATAACTATTTTACAAAGTTAACTCTTGCTGAGCTGTCTGTCCACAGCAAAAGGTCCCAAGCTAGTTTTCAGGGAGGCTGTGTAATATGAGTTTATATATATCTATATATCTATATCTATCTATCTGTATCCATATCTATATCGATCTATCTATCTATCTGTCTAATATATATATCTAATATATATATATATATATAAACACACACATATATATATACACACACACATATATATACAAACACACACACACACATATATATATATATATATATATATATATATATATATATATATATATATATATATAGATGAATATATATATATATACATATATAAAATCATATATAAAAACATCCAAAGAACTTAACGACAATCATGTTGAATATTTCCCAATATTTCGACCTCTTGGTCTTCCTCAAAGGACTTTAATGATTGAATTGCATGTAGCAGCCTCGTTCACACTTTTTTTTTAAAAACGAGAGTTTCACCACAGTTCCAATGGTTAGAGAAAGGACAATGGTGGAAGGGTAGTAAGCTACAGGGAACATGAGAAAATAGGGGTAGGAAAGACAAAGGGGGGGGGGGGGGAGAGAGAATCTAATGGAAGAAGACTATAATGGGAGCAATATTGTAGTTGCTCATGACTGTGAATATGATTTAGAAATAATGAATGCTAATATTGTTACAACAAAATTTTTAGTGCAGTGGGTAATATCAAAACAGGAAAAGCTGCAGGGATAGATGAAATATGTAATGAATATATAAGATAGGGTGCACCATTATTTGTTCCAGTTTTTTGTAAATTGTTCAACAGAGTTCTCGAATTCTGTGAATGTTCCATTTGACTGGACTGTTGGTCTGATTAAACCACTGTACAAATGGGAAGGTAGTAAACATGACTGCAACAGTTATAGTGTACAACTTTGCTGAGTTGTGTTGGAAAATTATTTACAACAGTCTTAAATAACCAATTGTCATCCTTTTTTCAACAGAATCAGATTTTATTGGAAAGTCAATCTGGTGTCTGAAAACATTCTACTATGGACCTTGTGTTTATACGTTTAATGGATGTTCTCCAAAGTCAGAAGAAAAAGCTGTACTGTGTATTCGTTGATTATGAAAAAGCTTTTGATTCTTGGAGGCATGCATTATGGTCTAAACTCGTAACAGCAAAAAAAAATGATGGCAAAATCCTACGAGTCATAATGAAAATGTATAGTAATTTGAAGTCTTCTGTATTTAGGAACAGCAGTTTATCAGACTGTTTTGGGAGCCATAAAGGTGTTTGTCAAAGTGATAATCTTTCTCCTGTATTATTTGCTTTGTATTTGAATGATCTTGAAGGCTATCTGAAAGACAATGGGTGTTCACCATTAAAAATTAGGCTTTCTTTGGATATTGATGTAACAAATTATGTCAATTTTTTTTGTCTTGTATACGCAGATGACACAATTATATTTTCAGAGACAAAAATGGGATTGCAAAAAACACTTGATACCTTGATATTATATTGTAGTACGTGGAAACTAACAGTTAATGTTGCTAAAACTAAAATAATGGTATTTAACAGTGCAAGGCTGAATAAACAGGACACATTTCATTATGGAAATGAAAAAGTTGATGTTATCACCAGCTTCAAATATTTAGGGGTAGATTTTAATCGAATGGGTTTTTTTTTTGCTAAATGGAAGAAAAACACTTTTGATAAAGCGTCATTAGCTATGTTTAAATTGATACAAAAGGCAAGAACAAAGGACTTACCTATTCATGTTATTTTAGATATATTTGATAAAATGATTGTTCCAGTATTTTTTTTTTCCTGTCCCAACCTTTGCACCACCTCAGTGCACCCACGCCGCTCATTTTGACTTCCCATCCACAGCCACAGCCTGGTTGGCCCCGCCGCAGCCCTGGCACTGGCAATCCACAGGGAGCAGTCAGTGTCAAGTCGTCAAGAGGCAACCCACCGGAGGAGACACTGCACTGCTGCTGAGTCACTTCGTGGTGTTCAGTGGTGCCTGTTGTGATCTAACATATGCAGGACACCACCTACTAAGCCTTCTACTGACAACATAATTACTTAGTTGCGAAGCCAACATGAGTGAACTCTCCCTCTGGAGGGTGCCACAATGTCCGTTCAAAGACAGTCCCCATGGACTCGCCAGTACTGGGTGACCCCGACAATTTGCTCAATAGTGCAGTAACTGTTTTTCCCTGGTTTCCCTGGTAATGTGCATTAAAAAACATATTTCTACAATCTGGGTTTGACTGTGTTTGGAGCTATCAATCTTTTACAGATATCAATACATTATATAGGAATGTCAAAAATAGTTTGCAATGCCTTTTTTTCTCAAACATGGCAGGGTGACATTGAAACTAGCAGTAAATATTTTTTCTACAAATTTTGTAAATCTGATTTTAAGGAGGAGAAACACATTTGTAGCTTACCAGATGTTTATGTTTACCCTCTTATAAAATTTAGATTTTCTAATCATAAATTACAAATTGAAGTAGATCATCGATTTGCAATGCCAAAAGAAAGGTTATGTAACAAAGGTATCATGTCTGCAGTAGCTGATGAATTTCATTTTATCATGGAATGTTCATCATATGTTACTTTGTGCAACACGTATTTGCCAAAAAGATTTCTTTCCCCAAAATCTGTCTGTAATTTTTGTCAGGTGGTGTCTTCTGCTAATCGAAAACAAATGCTTCTATTGTCAAAGTATATTAGATTATCTAAGTGTTGTAAATTGTTTGTCAGTGTCAGCATTGACTAGCCATTTATGTTTTATTTTGGCTTATTTGTTTTCCTTGTCCTGTTATAGCTTTAAACTCACCCTTCCTCCATACCCCCAAAGAGGCAAAAGGAATGAATATTGTTCTTGTGTGTGTGTGTGTGTGTGTGTGTGTGTGTATGAAACGTTCACCTGCAGATAATTACACCTTAATAAATGGGTGATGCAGAGCTAGAGCAGATCACTCAAAATGCTGCTTCTTAACACTCAAGTCTTTCCCAAATAACCTGTATGGGTATGAAAAGCAGAATAGTCATCAAATGGTGGTTTGGTATATAACAGATAATGGCTGATGTGTAGATGTGGGCTTAATCCATTTGTCACTCAGCTGTGAAAAAGTCAATCCTGTTGCGCGGACTGCCTTGTAGATAGACCTGCACACCTGGAAGGAAGTTGTGCAAGGAACATATGCATGCATGCTGACACGTTCCTTACTGAAGCTAATTTGTGCCAAAGGATTCATTGCTCTAAGTTATGTCATTAAGTTGGCTTATGTGGCAACCATCTTGATATGAGCTATCTTGTAAGTTTTGCGGAATGAGTTAAAAGGTGAAGGGTGCAAAGCATTCAACTGAGGAAAGCCAGTCAAGGCACACGTCAGTAAGAGTGTCAACTGCAGTAATGACAGAAACAGGGTTGGTGTGTGTGTGTTGCAGGCTCAGCAGTATGCTTGGGTGAAAGAGAACTACCCCAGCCTCTACAAGGACATCAGCAAGTTTGTTGTCAGTGGACAGTTTTTGCCTGTGGGAGGCACTTGGGTTGAGATGGTGAGTTTTATGATCTGTTTATGAGTGATCGTAGCTTTTAAACTCTTGAGCTCCCAAAGCAAGAACTGTTAGGATGAGGTCTGTTTGTTAGACATGAAATGAACTCAAGTTTTGAACAGTTTAGCACAATATGAAGTTTGTGGGTGAAAGCAGCATAGAAAAGAGTTGAAATTCTATTGTGTATTGTTGTGAGAAAATTCAGGTCTATAGATTAGTGTGTGTGTGTGTGTGTGTGTGTGTGTGTGTGTGTGTGTGTGTGTGTGTGTGTGTGTGCACGCGCGTAACTGTGTGTGTGAGTGTGTATGTGTGTTTGCACACACAGCATACATGAGCACATGTTTATGTGTACATGCATGTATGCATTTCACTCACAGATGGTTGAGGTTATGACCCTTTGTAAAATCTTTGCTGCTTCCTGACAGTCAGCTAGTCGGATAAGTAAAGAGAAAGTATTTTGAGTGAGAAGGAACAATTCTTTATTTTTGTGCTTACATGTATTAATGTTTATGCACCTGTATGTTTGATTTTGGTTGAGGCTCTGATGCATAATTGCGAATCCTCCAAAATTTTTCCTGAATTTCCTTAATTTTAGAAATTTCCCATAATCCCAAATTTAGTGAAAAAATCCAGAATTTCAAAATTGTGTTTAAAAATGTGGTATTTAATGGGTCATTTTTGAATAGGGATGAAGAATTATTCAGAATAAAGCATAAACAATATGTGAATGATGGCAATTATAGGCAAGAAAAATGTGTTTACTTGTTAAACCATTCAGTTATCTTCTGAGACATAAGGGCATTAGAAGCAGTTACAGTAAAAAGCCGAACTGCCCCTTCTTCAGTCCACCCCACTCCTTTCATCCACTTATTCCAGAGCGTTCACTCCAGATGGTTGCCAGTTATGCATAATGTATTTAAGCTGTTTTTAAGGAGAACAGAAAGAAAGAAACAAACAAACCAACAAGCATGCAGCTGAAAAACACAACCATATGCATGATGAAAATAAGACACCTGCAAGCATATGTGGGTATATGAAACTGCCATAATACCCAGTCTTTTTTTCTCCTTTCTTTTCTTTCTATTATTGTCTGTGTTTTCACTTTGCTTTCGTTTTCCTTACTTTCCATCTTACTGTCTTATGCAGGATGGCTATGTACCCAGCGGTGAAGCGTTTGTGAGACAGTTTCTGTACGGACAGAGATTCTTCCAGAAAGAGTTTGGCATCAAATGCTCAGAGGTATGTTCCTGTTTCATACATTGTGAGCTGTAGAAGGTAATACAGTTTGTTGATGATATTGCACCATTCAACAGCCAATTGTTTAACTCCGTGACTTTGTTCTAATGACAAGTATTTGACTTGTCACTGATGCACTGTGAGGTACTGAAGCCTGAACATTGACCAGATGTGGACGTTTTTTATGTGTGGACATGCAAGCTTCAGTCCGAGGAAACTGCAGGCCATCAGAGCGACCATTTAACCGTATGTAGTTCTTGCCAGTTGTCCCAGATAGAGCTGTTTCCCTCCTCTCTTAAATTGTTTTTTTTTTTTTTTTTTTTGAGACAGGTCAAAGCTTGTTTGTTGTACAGGTGGTCTGTGTATTTTTATCGTGGCTGTTCAGCTGTAAAGCAAGAATGTAACTAAGGCATTTTCTGGCTGAGAAAGAAATGGAAACTGATCGGAATCGACTGCTTGTGGAAGACAGCACATCACAAAGATTATTCACAAAAAGAAATTTTGTCTTTTAAAATTAAAGTCAGAGATAGATTCCTCATTTGTAATTGAGTGTCTTCAGTAACCAGGGCAACAGTATGGCAAATTTTTTGGACAGGTGAGTAAGAGAGAAAAAAAAAGATTTTTAACAAGAAACTAAGCATGTGATGACCATTTCCTTATGCACTTGTTCCAGTTTTGGTTGCCAGACACATTTGGTTATGCAGCCCAGCTGCCTCAGATCATGCAGCAGTGTGGCATTGGTCGCTTCCTGACCCAGAAACTGAGCTGGAGCCTGGTCAACAAGTTCCCTGTGAGTGTTATTGCTGCTTACTCTTAAACTGTTGATTTTTTTTGTAACAATTAAAATTTCTTTTCAGATCAGGAATGAATTCAAACTGAATTTTTGAGACTCTGTACTTTTTTTAATCACAGTTTTTTTTTTTTAATTAGATCTAAATGTCATCAATTTTTTTTGTAAAAAAAAAATCTTGTAATGGGTGTAGTTTGCTGTGTGTATGTCTGTACATGTGTTGCTGATGTTTGGAACTGACCATAGTACTCATTCACCTTCATTCTGTACTTTCAGAAATTGATCCATAATCTTGATGCTGACTCCCTGTTCCTTGATTGTTTCACACACTGCCATTAAAGTTTGAAGTGTATATACATGCCCTGTACAGCCTACATGGCTTTCTGTGCTATTGTTATCGATTCAGTGTCATCAGGGCCTTTATACTGTCCATTTACGTTGGTTTAGAAGTCACCTGCAATTGTCATTCAGAGTTGTACTTAAAACAAGGTGAATGATGAATATTTTTAGACCTTTTAATGTGAAACACATTGCCATTCACAACCAGTCAGTATCCTCAAAGACTGTGCCTCAGTGTGTGTTGTTTCCCAATTAACTCTTATAGGAAAAAACAGAGGGTCACCCTTGATGAGCCGTATTGGTTGGAGCAGTAGTTATTCAGAAGTTAACACCCGCTGTATTGGTACTTTGCCTCCCCCCCAAAAACCCCCCTCCTCCCCTGTTTTTCTCATTGATTACAAATATGTTTAGGCAGCTCATTGATTACAAATATGTTAAGGCAGTTGTTAAATGAACTAACTTTAAAGCTGTGTATCCAGATCACAGATTTGTGATGATCTTATTTTGTTTATTAAGATAACTTGATGATCCATGCTTTTGTTTGCACAGATGATTGGTTTAACCCATTGACTGCTTGAGAATTGTAGCCCTTTGGTGTTTGATCTCTCTGCAGTAAGAACAGCACAGACTAAACATAAAAAACAGGCCAATCAAGAAGTAGTACATACAGAACTGAGACAAAAACAATGATTATTTATTACTTTGCTCTCAACCAATCCTGATTGAAGGTAGAGCATGTGCGACATTCTCCATGTGGAATGGCCATCCATCAGTACCCTTTGTCTCATGTCATTTTAATATAGATGTTCATTGACCCCTTCAGGCAACTGTCAGCAGACTTTGCCAAGCCCTTTAAACCATTAGAACTGCCCATTTTTGTGTGTGTGTTAGGTTCAAGACAGCTGTGATGAGACAACCACTGGCGCTTCACTAAAGTTGACATAAAGAATGGGGATACTCCCTGATCAGTACACCTTAATGATCCTGCTGTTTGGTCTTACTGCTCTTGTTTAATCAAAAATAAATCTGTCAGTCATCTGATTTCAGTGACTTGGAATGCCCCACCTTTCATCGCTTGTGCAATATGGTGATGAAGTCTAAACAAATGAGACATATATTGAAGCTTCTGATAGTACAAATCTACATACTCGATTTAGACTGAGGCAGTCAAGGGAGAGAATGCATGTCCATACCCTACAATATGCTGCTTATTGTTGTTTGACTTTGAGAGGGGTGTTAGGCCTTCTCAGCTTGGAACTGAATGTAGTAGGTTGTGAAATTGATTTAAACCATCTCTTTGTCCCAAATTCTGCTTATTTATGTCCAGAATCTGTGTTTCAGCATCACTCATTAAACTCAGATAGAGACGCTGTGGTCATACTCGCTACCTGCTCAACAGAATTTATCAGACCCCAAAATCCACAATTGGCTGGATGTGAATCTTGGCCCTGGTTTCTGGCATTACATTCAGTCTGCTATGTTACAAACACACAAGCCAAAACACAAACAAACCCATGTCAAAACAGAGTGCAAAGTGGCTGTTTATTCAATTCACAATACAAAACAGGCAAGTGAAGTTTTGACAAATATGTTGTTAGCAGACAACACAAATAAGACTTAAAAATAAACATCCACCAGCTGTACACAAGTGACAAGAAAGTGTTTCAACATTACACAACCATATTTATATTTTATCAAAGGTAATGGTGGAAAGTCCCAAGTCTGGAAATGAAGGGAAGAAATATTCAAAAAAGCAGTAGCTAGTGTCTTGACAAGTGTGAAATACAAGGATTGTGTTAGCAAGTTACTGTAGCAAAATGCGTAATGAAGAGAATGCATAAAGATGATAAGTTTTTCCAAATTTTCAATCTGTTAACTGACTGTAACATTACTTACTTTGGAATGTGCAGATAAATTTGACACCGGAAATAAACATGCATAACAACTCTTGCATGATAGGAAACTGCAGCATCCTTGGACTGCATATAACTACAAGTGGAATAAATTGCTATATATTATACATTTACTTGCTCTTTTATGATTAACATCAAATGATTTATTATTGATTTGCTACATATGCGTTTCAGGTTTTGTACACAGTGAGCAACTTCAGAGACAAAGGTCGATCTTCACGCAGTATATTTCTCTTTGGACACGGGGATGGTGGTAATGGGCCTGAGTAAGTGCACAGTAGAGTGAGATACAACAGACTAAGATTCAGTGATTGATTTTAGTTTAAAATAAGATTGGATCAGCATGGATTTTCAGATTTCAAAGACAGTTTGAGAAAAACAGTTGAATCAGTTATAATGTGGATTTCTTTTTAACCCTTTCAACTGTCCAAACTTACAGCAGGGACAGCCTCTCCTGCCTGGTGAGTTTGGGCTGATCTGCTTGAATGTAAGGGATACTTTCACTTACACTCTTTTATGTCAAAAACTGTTTTATCAAGAGGCAAAAACATAGCTGCATGGTTATCATACCTAGTAATTGCATAAAGAATTATTACGGTTCCATGTAATGTTTTATATGCTTTCAGACTTTTGATGCTTTGGTAAACAAAACATTGTTTTATTATGTGAACAGTTTGGTACTTCATTTCAGCCCTAAATATCTGGAAAAACCGTTCTCTCAAGATGTGAAAAATTCCACACTGAAATAACAAAGAGACTGCTTGGCAACACATTAAAATTCCATATCATGTTAAGTGTGTTTAGAGTTAGTGTCTTTGGACTTAGTGTCTTTGGACTTAAGTGCTTTATGGTTTTTTAGTCGTCTGTGTTATTCAGTTAGGGCTGACTTGAAAAGGGTCTGATGAAAAGTGGGTCATGCTTGAAAGTTTGTTGGTCTGCAAATTCTTGATCTGTTTTGGCCAGTTGTTTCCTGGGTTGCCCGTTCTTGAAGACGGATAGACCATTGCCGTGTTGTTTTAACGCCATTCTTACGGAAAAAAGTGAAAGGTATAGTAGACATGTTACTCACGCGACTGCTTAATGAAAGCCATGGTCAGTGGAGGGGTTTAACAGTTTCAGCTCTCCTAGGCTCACGCTTACTGAAAGGATGGTCAAGCTCCTCCCCTCTAGGGTACGCATCCAAATTTTGAAAGAGTCAGTGTTTTTAGCTCCTGAGAAATGATTAGTTGTCTCTTCTGGTTTTCATTTGATCCTTGTGTTGTATTTCTCGTTGCATTGACTTTGAAAAATCTAAGAGCAGTCAAAAGGTCAAAATCAAGGTGTTGTCTTACAGTTTGATGTTGTCCACCTTAATAATATTAAAATTTGTTTGCAAAGAAGGACAGGACTTTAAAGATTCTTTGCTCAATATGATATTCCCCCCCAGTGTTGATATTCAGTGTTCGCATTTGTAGCGACACTGGGTTGATAGATATCCTGCCAACCTGTACCAAGATGTGCGCCTTGTTTGCATATCTTTCAGATGTATAAATTCCCAGGACCGTATTTTGACTTTGTCTGACGACATTAGTTTGATTTTTTCTCATAGGAATTATGTATATATGTGTGTATGGTGCTGTGTGCTGTGTGTGGTGTGTGTGTGTGTGTTGTGTGTGTTAGCAATGTGTGTGTGTGCATGCAGTGTTTGTGAAGGTACGTTTCTTCTTTATTGTTCTCTTCCTTATAATTGACATCCTCCGTAGTATCTTCTTCGCCTACTTTGCACTTCATGCTTCAGTTTGCTTTTTTTTTTTTTTTTTTCCTTACTCATCTTCTTTTAGTCCGGTCTACTAGTGTTTCGTACCCAGGTCGTGCATAGACCCAGTTTTGCTTGATAGAAGAAGATTCCATTTGACATTTACTTAACACTGCGTAGAGCCCCTGGATGTATTAGTCTGTGGTTTTTGCGTTGTATGCATGAGAGAACAAAGACTACATACTAACACTATTGAACGTATCATATCCAGACAGACTTCGGTCAGCATGTGTGCAGTGAACACGTTGCTGCTGCCCTGAGGCCCTGAATAGAGAAGGCCATGTTGATTAGGGGTATGCCCAAAGGTTAAAAACGTAGCAGTATTTGTATGCTATTCAGTTCTTACGTTTTACACCAGTGCACGGCGTGATTTAGTAGATTTAGTTTAAAGCGGCCAAACATTCTGTGTGAAATAATTGGACAAACGTGTCGGTTTGTGTTATGATAAGACCAAAACGGTTTGGTGTGAGTGGGAAAATCAAATGTTTGTGTGACTAAGACTAAACCAAAACTTTATGGGAATATGCGTAAAAACAAACGTATGATGTGACTGACTTTATGGCCAAATTTTTGTCTTACAGTTACCCACACAGACACACTCACTGACAAACACACACACCACACACACCACACACACACACACACACCCCACACCACACCTCTGTAAACGACCAGTAAGATTTGACTGAACAAGACAGAATTTACCGGTAGTACCGTACGTGTAATTAAGACCCAACACATTTAAGTACGAGTGCATGGATGAACACTAACATTCATGTGACTGAAATAGATTTGATTTATGCTGAAAATCCGCTATTTTAACGCGGGTCTCGGGGTGGTAGCGCAAGATCTACATTGAGTTGTAATCCAAATACTAGCATGGTATGGCAAAGTTGGCTGTACCACACACACCTGCAGGTATGCAAGTTCCCCCCCCTTCGCGGCGTGTGGGGCAATTTGAACCACGCATCGCCCAACCCTTCTTTGTGTTGTGCGTAGGTACAAACGGGGAATATTGCACTGGTAAGTAGTTACGTAATCCATGTGTATCCGAACAGTTGCCAACAAACCGGAGGTATTTAGGTTGGTCTGTTAGCAAACATGCTACCTAAGCTAGATGTCTATTAAAGTTTGCATTGAAGCTGAAATTGTTACGTTGAACGCATCCTCTTTCTAGGTTGCCACTTTGATCCTGAGGCATGTTTCCTAGGGTTAAAAAGATGACCTAGGAGGGAGATAGTGAATAATGCTGTCCCAGTCGCTCTGTGTGTGCGGGTTTGTTGTACAACCGTTTTAGCTATTCATCAAACTATGTTATTGTAATTTTTCTTATAACACAGATGAGGGAGAGACTTAGCTCACCAGTAGTTAAAAAAAGAACAAAACACTACTGAAGCATGTTTTTGGGGTGATTGATTCATAATCTCTTATATAAGTGACAACTAAAAAGGATCTTATTTGACGTCTGATGTGTGAAAATGTATGCTTTTCCTGTGGTGCTTTTTGTTGTTTTGTTTATGGAGTACTTTTCACTATTCAGTTAAGTTCGCATCAAGCTTGTCACCCGTTTGACCCTCATGCTCCTATCCACTCATTTCGTCTATTTTCAAAGACAACATTAACTAAAAATCAACCATCCTCGACTATGGAGCCATAAACGTACACCATTGATGAAAGACAATCATATCGGATATATTATCAACAAAAATGGCTTCGCCCAGTCGTGTGGAAGAATCTACCACAGTTCACATGATGTTATAACCAAAAGGATACACTGTCAGAAAAACAAAACCGGTTTTGTGTAGCACGACTTATCCGCTTCTTCATCGCTCGATCCGGCCCAGATATAGATGTCAGTTAACATGCTTCTGACCGACAAATCGTAGATTAAACTAACTACGGATAACTATGCATAGACCCAAGAAGTTACCACAACAATGCCTTCAATTGGCCACCTCAACGACGTGTGTACTCGAAAGATGTTGTATCATTAGACTCGTGTCGCATCTGCTGGAACTGACTTTGAGTGACGATTCGAGAAGTCCATAAAAAATATTGCCTGGACACTATACCATTGAGCGGTCCTAGGGAAGGCAACTGCAAGAAAAAGCCCTAAGCTGTCCGCTGAACAAAGTTATTGCCCTTTAAGTCAAAGTACGGTACATAATGGGATAGAACTCGATGCAACTCCTGTCAGTGATTGACGCCGATTTTTGCTGAAAACCCACTTCCACAAACGTCGAATTGAAGGAAGCGAGTTTTGACTTTTTGCCAAGAAAGGGAGTGGTTAATTTTTTCCCCGCATGGGGTGGCTTGCTACACACTGGGTATCCAGACTTGCTGTTATTTCTCAGTGTTTGGTGCGCCAAAAAGCAGCGTACACCCTCTTGGCCGTGTGGGTGTGGGCGGGCGACGAATGTGGTTGGTCACGCACTGGGAGAAGGCTAGCTGTAGAAATGGGCAAGGTGTGCACGGGGACGAGGAGAACTTTACTTGGGAATTGGCAACGACAACATATTGTGACGTTACACCACGTCATGGCCATGGTGGTGTGGATGGTGACACTCCTCCAATACAGACGGTCTTTGGTAGACCCCCCTCAAGCTTGATTCCGCACAGCCTCACCACCGATTACCACTCCCCCCTGCATCCTGGCCCACCTGCTGTCCTCAGGTCTTCGCCAGCCCCTCCTTCAGCCTAACCATTTAAAGGCGTGCTTGGAACTTATGTTATGATGGGGGCGGTAGGCACAATCCAAGAATACTGTACAGTTGAGAAAGAGACTATGCCATGGGGTGAATTTATCGTTGCGCCGCTAGGTCTATCTTTCCCCGTGGCAAGATAGTTCGTCTCCTACGAATACTCTAGGGTGGGCTTAATACTTTAAGATGCTTATGGTTCAAATTTCTTGGTTTTTTCCTCCTATTAGAACTACACCCTTGACACGGAAAGATTTGTATGTCATTCTGTGACCCAAATATCCGATTTCGGTTTTTGTGTGGTATTTGTTGGTTTGTTTGTACAAGGTGTTTCTCTGTTCTCACCAAATATTACTTAACAAACTTCAAAGTTTTGGGGTGGATGCAGGTGGAGAGAGTCCAGGTAATCGGTTGTGAAGCTGATTGTCAGTTTTGA
Source organism: Conus betulinus (assembly GCA_016801955.1). NCBI lineage: Eukaryota > Metazoa > Mollusca > Gastropoda > Neogastropoda > Conidae > Conus > Conus betulinus. The sequence continues at coordinate 46,186 of JADBJO010011035.1, forward strand.
CTAGTACAGGGTATTGTTTGGAGGGTTCCAATTGGCGTAAATGTATGAAACATTGGAATAAGCAGGAAATGTTTCTTGTTGAGTGGTGAGTGCTTGTTCGAATGGTGTGTGGTGAGCTGTGTTGTGTTGTGTTGTGTGGTTGTCTGTTTGGTGTGTGTGGGTGAAGACGTATGAAACAAATCTACGACGGGATATATATACAGCCATCTTTCTCTCATTCACCGCTATCCTAATGTCCCCGGCCCTCGCCCGCCCCCCTTTTTGCTGATCTCTCTTCACAGTTCCCTTACAAAGGCCTCGCCCTTGTCTGGTAGGTTCTGACGATCGGTGTAATGTGACACAGACATCACGAGCCAACCCCCAACACGAGGCCAAACCAGCCCCACCCCTCAATGTGTCCCTCAGAGATACTGATTTGCGTTACTGTAACGTGAACCAGGGGTGGCCACAGAGTTACAAGTAGACCTCCCCCGATGCCGTTGTTGATAAAACAAGTGACACATCAACACACCCGGACGGGAAGACATCTATGCTGTTGTGCGTTTCTCCGTGTTTACTTACCACGGGCCAACACCGCCAAGAATCGCATACCGTGGAAAATCGTCAATGATGTGTATTTGCAATCGGTACTTACATTTGGGCAATGATAAGCCAGGGCAAGAGCGTGCGCGATGGTATACGTGTGTGGGTCCACGCGGTGAATGCCGGTGCCGAGATCGCCGTGGCAAAGTCTGTGGGGCTGTTGATCTCCACCACACAGTTTACGTCGCTAAGCCGGGCACAGCAGCAATCCGCTTTATTTTCTATCTTTGCGGCTTTAGTCACGAGACGGTCGGTCTTAGTCTTGCTTCAAGGGTCATATAGCTGCTCTGTACTTTTGCCCCACGCATACAGCCGTCAGCGCGGCGCACGACCTTCTTCAAAAGGTGGATCATGGCGGGGAGTGACGCACAAGAAGGCGTTGAAAGACGTTTGGGTGTAAGTGTGATGGCACTGTGACAGTAATGATCCGTGGTGGTAGTTGTGATCTCGTGGTCAATAAGGGCGAGGTCAAGAGATCTACAGGAAGTCAGATTCTCTCTTTGCCATATCGGCTACGCAAGGGCCGTGAGACCCAAGCGACAGTGCGGGATGTCCCGCACAGACTGCTACTCCGGATCAAGACATCATAAGGGTCAGAATCAAAAGTCGTTTGCCAGCTGTGGATCAAGAATACCAGGCCACCACAAACGCGAATGTCACAATAAAGTGGCAGAGGTGAGAAATAACCCACAAATGAAGTCGCGCTACGCCCACCAAAAGACAACGCACCGCGCATAGACGACTGTCTGCGCATATTCAGCCTCTAGATACCCGTTGCCCGACGATGGGGCGGCCTAGGCTCCGCTAAGATCAGCGGATGGGGCGGCGCGGGGCCGTATCTAGGTGACACACTTTGAGCCACCGAGATGATAAAGCCAACACCAATTAGGGCGTATTTTATGTAGAGACTCTGGCTAAATAGTGACTGAAAAATACAGTCAGAGAGAGCTCAGAACCGCAACCAAGAAAGCAGTCAGGCTTCAGTGGGATGCGAACGAAAGACGGGGATTGCAGTTCGTGTGCATGACCTATAGTTGGAGCACGTCGCTGGCTGCTATTGCAGATTGCTCGTGTAGGGAGCGGAACATAACATACAGAAATGTGACGAGTGTCCCGCTCGGGGGGAGGGGTGAGGATGTTCGCGCACTACGTCTGATACAACTGGAAGGGAGCCTTGGGATAGACTGACCGAAGGCAAACTCTCTCACAACCTGGTGCTCGTGACTACAGTGCCCCAGACTAATAACAGAATGCTTTTTGAGGGAACATAAAAACTGACAAAACGTAAGCAAGACGTCATGGTCTGACAGTTGACGGGTTCTAGGAATGAAAGACAGCAAATAACCCCAGGCCGCTAAACGGGCGCAAAAGTGGTAGGGGGCTGTTTAACCGATGGTGCAGGGGGATGTGAAAGACAATATTACCGAGATGGTGCGTTCAACTGAAACATCGGAATTCAACCTCGTCCCTGGCACTTGGAGTCCGCTCCGGTCTTGGCCATTCCCCTTCACAGTGCGCGTCACCGCTAAAGTGTGCGGAACGAGCGTCATGGTACAAAGTGTCTTGACACCTGTCCATGTGGAGGCCCCCTGTCCCTTAGTCTCTCAGCCGGGGCAATAAAGAGCTTGTGTCCACTCTGGTCAGTTCCACACAGGAAAACAGGATCAAAGCACAGATAAAAAAGCCTGATCAGAAAAGGGGACCCGGACTAAGCTACGGGCGGTAGTTGGGGGGTGCTCTTGTATGTTGGCATATCGCCTGGTTACTCGTTTGGTCGAAGGTCATAGCGCAATCCCATCGTGCTTTGGGTGGTAGATGGCATCGTACCGAGATGCCGGAAAAGAATCTAACATTGCCTCACCTCGGAGCTTCACCGATGGGCCGGATTGTCCATATAGTGGCGGTGTGTCACAGGGGCGGGCCTTAAAAAAAAGTAGCATGGCTAGAGGGGCCAAGTAAGCAAAACCCAAAGAGGTGGCCGTCAAATTGCCCGCAGAGGCGGGGGGTGTGGATGGAAGGGGTGGGTGAATAGGTGTGGGTGTGTGTGAAATTAGAGATGGCATACAGAGTGCACAGCCGCCAGGTTACCGAGACAGACTATGCAGAAGAGATACGGGAAGTAAAAGACAAACTGCATACAAAAAAATAACAAAGGTGAGAGCAATGAATATGATGGGCTCTGCAGGTGGACAAACAAAAAGACTCCCTTCGGGAGTTTCCTTGGGTCCAAGGCAAAGTGCTTAGGGTCAACTGAACACTGGCACAAGCAGGTCTCAGTTTCTGTAAACGTGTGCGCTTAGTTGGCCGTGGTTTTTCTAGTAATTTTTGTACAGAACCGAAGATCATAACTGCACCAATAGAAGACTGAAGGGTCTAGCGTACCGCTCATTCCGGGAGGGGGCTCAATAATGTGCTCTGTTATGGGCGCAGGCGAAAGCGTGTTCCAGACAAGGGGTGATCAGTTTGAAGTATGCCCGTAAAATGTCTAAATCGTCCTTGTCACCATGTGATAGAGAGGCCACAGAAACGAGAGGTCTAAAGTAAATCCGAGGCATCCCCGGGATCCCGCGGCAAACTGTAGTGCAGAGTTTGGTTGTCGGAACTAACATAATGCATTAATGTTTTGAATGGGCCAAAAGTGGGCGGATTTGGGCGTTGGCTGTGATAGGGATCATAACACGAAAAAAACCATGGGCGACAATTAATAAGAGCTAAAACATACAAAGAAATACACTTCCCACGATTTATACACCGATAAGATTGCAGTCTTTTTGGTCGAAAGTTATGCGTTGAAAAATCGGAACTAATGTACGTGTTTGGGTGTTTTGGAATGGCGCGCGTGTATGATAGGCCCCATCGCGCTAACAAAGGGTAAGACCGATTGCATCGTGGTTTTCGGTGCGGGAAAAGCAAGCCTCTATAAATGTGGACGGATTATATGGTAGAGCTTTCGTCAACATTGTCCTGGTGTTTTTTTATATGTTATTGTACAGGAACTTATTGATGTATATATGGCAATGATGAGGAAAACAACACTACATTGCTTGGTGTCATGAAAAAAAGTTTGAAAAGATTGTTTGTAGTTTTTTTTGTTCTATCTAGGTTTTGTCCAGGTAATGAGTCGGATTTCTGTCATTGGGGGGACAGAGATTGAAGGAGGAGGGGCGCAGCTTGCTGAAAAAGCAGTGAGCATCTCTTGCTTCTACTTGTTCGACCTACTCGCTTCTCGACAAGGAAGACAAAACAGAACAGAAACTTAATCGGATTGAATACACATGTGCTTCAGTGTATTCAAAGTTTTCCCACTTGATTCCATCTCCTACTGCCGGTGTAAAACTTGGTGAGAGGAAGTATCCAGATTAATGCTCTAGACAATACTGGTATGTTTTTTTTAGCTATTATCTGCTAATTTGACTGAACAGCATACTGTAAAAGGACAGTGTTCGGAGCAGCTACGCATAGATGTAGGATATACCTAAGTCAGGGATTGATACCCAATGCAGCTGTACTGTCTTTTTTGTTTCCCTGTATAAATTTCCATACTGCCTCAGCAGCCTGCTCGGCTATTGCTCTGCTTCTTCTCCCCCCGCACAGGTCACTCAACCAGAAATGAGTCTTCAGTCATCTTAATGAACGCCTCTTCACAGACTCAAGCCGCGTATGTTCCTTGGATTTGGGCAGCAGCAACGTAGAGCTCCGCCATAAGAGCCTTCAGACCACATTGAGAGATTGGAGGATTCAGACGACGCGGACTGTCGACTGGGCACGTGAAGGCAGGCGATATCTCTTTCCACTGCGACGCGCGGGTCTCTGCCCAACCTTGAACTGGGGGGTCGACAATGGCAAGCCGCAGAGGAACTACCCAATCAAACTACCTCGGGGGTAGGGCTCCTTAAAATTGTGCTATGTGTGTGTCGGTAAGCTCGTGTGTGTTGTGTGTGTGCTTGTCCCTGTCGTTTTCGTATGTCTGTTGTATGGTCTGTATGTTGTACGCTTTTCTGTTTTTTTACAAGAATGACAGGCACCGCTCAAATTTGTTGTTACGCGTAGTCGGTTATACTTACATGTGGCTGTCTAAAGACCAGTGCATCTCTTCCAGTACTGTAGGCTCTGGCACATGCACCTGTGCTTGTGTGTCGCACCATGTTCACTGCATCTCATTCGGATAAGGCGCGCCTGCGCCGTGAACACACCACACACACACCGCGTCGGAAGTGGACACACGCACACTGACCTACCTTCCCGATTATTGAGTTCAAGGGTTCGCTGTACATTAATTTTACAGTCTGACACATTGTCACGAATCGTACACGCATTCAACTGCCGAACCCGTGAGGACACCAAGCGACACATGCGCTGTCGATCACACCCACATCTTATAAAGGGACACACAAGCGTCGGTTTCAGGCGTTTCGCCCACACGACAACAGCACACACTGTCACTCACGACCTATCCACTCCTCATTACTGATGCAAGCTATTAAACAAACGTGTTGAGTCATTAACACAGTGGATATAGTGACACAACCCCCGTGACCAAAACTTGTGATTGCATTTCTGAGCCCAAGCTATTGCCCAGATTTTCTTTTACAGAACCAGACATATGTGGCAAGTCCAAAGCAAAGTGTTTTTTGCTACAATCTCAAACAGCAAAACATCACCTCGCTAAGATAACACACGAGCAGGTATGGTTGAAACCTTGATGTGATCTGTTAAATTTCAGTTCGGTGTAAAATGTACACGGATGCAAACATATGTGTAACTGGATCCAGTGTCTTCTCGAGCTGAAAATTGCATCAAGTCCATAACATGGTTTTATGCTTTAGAATTATCACTAAAAGCCGAGGTGATATGAAACTACTGCTGAATATGTCTATAATCACCTAGCAGTTAGAGCTGGGTAAACCCTGGCAAACAAACACCTATTTTTAAAGCACATACTGTGAAATGCCAAGTGGCTACTTCACCTTCTGATCACTTCCTTAACACTCTATTTTAGCCGGGTGCTACTGTGGTAATTTCTTTCATTGCTCGCCTGGTTGGGGGTAGATGAGATATTTTGTGTTCATGAGTTATCTTCCTCCCTCCTACCTACCTGGGTTGAATCCTCATTTTAGTTTGTTGTGTACATTCCATTAAATCATGCGAAATACCGCAGAACCTACTAGTTGTGTATCTAACGTTGCCGGCAGCGGATCACAAATTAATGTCTTAATTCATTACAACATGTTTGACATCTGAGGGAACAGCTCCCATATTTTTCCGTCAAATACTGGTATTTCTGCCGCCCAGAATTATATTTGGCGCCATTTTGAATGTGCGACGACACAAAACTGTACATAATCTCTTGAGTTTCCCACAAAACGTCGATGATGACTCCAAATGAATCCTCATGAATCGGACTCATGAAAGTACAGTCCATCAAGCTCTCATTTCGTATCATCGCTATCTGCTTTCTGATCTTTTTCTGCTACAAGCTTTGTGAGACTTATTACAACATTGACTTAAGGAAGGCGTTCCGCGTCTCGGATTGGAGTCGAATATGTCGGCCTCTTTGTTCATTGTTGGGCGTTCTGATATAAATTGTTGTTATGAAATTCGGACCTTCCCTTATCGAAATCTGGTATAATAAATTCATTCTATGCTAGAGGCAGCCGAAAATATATAAAAATTTTTCTCCTATGAACCACTTCACCACCCGGTCCATAACCAATTTATATCGAATAATCGTGTGTTAAAAGCGCATAGGGCGACGGCAGGCCGTGTGCGATAAATGTGACGTATAAGGCAAGTGTGTGTTTTCTAATTCAAAATTTAAACGGCAAGTTCTCCATACTTGGACAACATCTGTGAAAGATTGAGAAGGAAATTTATATTTGATAAAAGAGGCGAAAATCCCCAGCTTTTCAGTCATAAACAAAATTATTTAACACAAGTGTACAATATGGTGGCATTATTTTCCATCGAAATAAAGGAAAAATATTGACGTAAACTCGTGATTAAAAGTGGCTTCATTCTCGGACTTTAATCACCCAATAAACTTTACACAGCCACAGCCTTTGTCACAAATATGACTCTAGTTCACTTTATGACTCCGTGGGTTCTGAGGTTTTCAGGTCCGATCCCATCTATATCCTTGGATGCGCTGGGACACTTGAACTGTGATACGGGCGAGCTAAGACAAACGCAGAAACCATGGCATAATAGCACCAAATTTTGGTCATTTGCGGTCTACCGCGAGGCTCATTTTGTGATCCTGCAAGCGCTGCCGTTGGGTCGCTTTTGCGGTGTCAATGTTAATGGTTGAAACTGTATATTATTTGAGGCTCGGCAGCCTTTGTACGCAAGGCGGAGTGTCGCCCTAGAGTGTGCAACGCGTTGTTGTCCTTGAGTGGTTCCCCAAACGTGAGCGAAATTTGGCGCGCGAGAGGATCTCAGTGCGCTGCAGCGGAGTGCTAAGGAGATCGAGAGAGAAGATGTTCCCAGGTGCAGCATTCCTGGTCCTGTGAGCTCTTTTGCTTATTAAGGTCAATAAAAGGACGAGAAAACCATCCCACATCGTCTCTGTGTCTTCTTGACCCGTAGCACCTCTGTAGCAGCCCTTGGCTCCTGCATTTCACACCACCATCGCCTGACACGATCTCATCTGCACACTATGCGGACACCCCCTAGCCCCTCCACAACCATCACATAGTGACGTGGCAGGAATATCACGAGCGATCTAGTACACAACAGTAAACAGTGGGGTAGTTGTTAGAGCTCCCCCCCATACGGAAACCTAACCACAGAGTAACTTTATTCAAGACTGGCACAGCCTTTAAACTTGAATAAAGTCAGACAAATACAAAGACGAAACAATCTATAGTGGGGGAAAAAACAAGCGCAAGGCCCAAAACTACCAATTGTTCTTCATAGTAAGACCCGGAAATGGACTGGCAAATACTTTGAACCTTAAGGAGGGCGGTATCGGAGGGAGGCCGGAGGGGGGGGTGGGTGGGGGGGGGGGGGGGGGGGCGGCATGGAGGGTTGAAGATGTAAAAAAACTGGGAACATGAAATTTTAAGAAATATGAAAATCTTCACCTGTGGCTGCATAGGGGAACCACTAAGCGCAATCCCTTGTTAAAGGCAGCCGATATACCTGTTTTATTCTATTGGTTTCTTGTTTCCCTGCCTCTATATCATTCATTTTCCCAATGTTAGTATCACAAACAGGTCTAAAGAGTAAGCCTATAGTTAAAAGAAAAAGGTCAACACTAGCCAATAATTAAGCCCAACACCAACACACACCACATGAAAACACAAACTAATATCGTTGATCTGATCAAAAGGACAACATGATATCATAATTTTGAAGGTGTAAATGAAGAGAGAATAAAAAAAATGTAAGACTGTTTTAATGTGCTCTGTGAGGATCGTCCCCTGCTCTGTCTGTTTGTTTGAGGTACGAATGGACTGTCCAAATCTGAAAGTGCCTGATTTCTGATTGTGTGTTTTTTATTCCCAACCTTACCAACTAGACCAATGTGTGAGTGTTTTTGAGATTAGATAATGCTCTGTCTGTTCTGGATCCACATTGCTTTTAAAAACCGGGTGATGCGGAACTGCTGAAACTTGCCTGCGTATGACTGTGTATTTGTGAATCCGGCACATGGCAAGGTGAGTTGAGGTGAACTTTATTACTGGCCTGACATGGTTAGCATGTGAATTGGGAGGGGTGGGGGGGGTGAGGTGGATGAGCCGTGGGGGGGGGGGGGGGAGTGGGGGGGAGTGAGGCGAGAAAGAAATTTACGGGGTGTTAAATTATAGGGGGTTGGTCAGGAGGGAGGAGTGTGAGATGCTTTTCTTATTCCATGGTGGGTGTGACCGCTCTGATCAGTAGAAACAAAAACAACAAACTACACAAATCACCCCACGAAAATTCCGGATAAGAATTACCCCAAACCCCTACCCCCCAAAACTCCCAAACAACAAAATACCCCAGACCACAACAAATCTAACAAACTGCTAAACACAACGAGACCCTGAAAAATCAACTCACACAACCAAACAAAACACCACAAACTCGTGTGGCAGATGGTCCAAACCACCTGCCCAACAACCACACTGTGTATTCCGGTCCGTTAGTGATGATGTTGAAATGGCGGGCTGCAATGTTACAGTAGTGTGGTGGAGATGCCCAGCTGCATCAATCGCAGGACTAGAGCACTGTCGCATACAAACTGTAGAGGAATGCGGGATCGCGTTCTTGTGGAACAGAAGGTCAGGGATGCATTGCCGCCACTGGGCACAGCAGCCGTACCTTGGCTGCTGCTATGTTTTTTGTTCTTTTCTGAAAGTGCAAGGAGGGTTGGTAGGGTCACTGTAGCAGACTGATGTTACCCAGGTCATTTGGGGATGCTATTAAAGGGTATTACGGAAGACAGAAGAAGGTTTTTGTCTATTGGTCCATATTGGGGCACTTTGAAAACAGTTTTGGTGATTCACAAGTGATTCCTGGCAGGAGTTGTGTGTTTCAGACCATTGTTTTGACCAGGAAATGGAAGTTCACGGCTTCACCCTTGCTCGAGCCAGCCTCTGAGCGTTTCACATTTCCATAAGCACAAGGTACACATTAAGACAAATCTTCATCAAAAGTTTTGCAGAGGTTTCTCTTTCCAGCCAAGTTTCGACACAGATAATGAAATCACTGAATGGCTCTGATGCACCAAAACAGTTATTCAGTGGTCCTTTTTAGAATTGATGGAGAGTGTTTAGTGTTTTGACTTGGAATGCTTTCGCTTTTCTTTCTCGGGTCATGTCCAGCCGGTCCCTCAGTTAGTGTTTCTTGTTACATGGCATGCTTTCGTTCTTCATCTGTCCTGTCCTCCTCCCAGCCTAAAGCTTCTCTATTCCGTTTCCTGCGTACCAGCTGTTTAGTCCTGTGTGCTCTTGCAAGGAAACCCGCATGGGGACATGTAGAACACTGAAAGCTCCGCGGTCTGTCCTCCCTGTCTCGCCTCTCATCTAGGTCTCTTTTTCCCTCGACTCGAGTTTGACAGGACTGCCGCCCGATTGTTTCCAGGTGCAGTTTCCCACTTCATGATGCTGTCGTCCTTTCCTTTCTTGCCTCTCTCTGCCACTAAATTTACTTTGGAAAGGGGGAGTTGTGACAAGACCATGTTGACCAACACCGTCAGAATTAGTTTGGCTTTGAGTGTTTGTACCCCATTACACCAAAGCTGTATTGTAGGCTTAGGACTGGTTGGTTGCACAGGGAGAAATGATCCATTCTCAGGAACTCTTTCCTGCAAGGCTGTGCTGGATACCCTGCAGGACAGACTGACACCCTCCCTCTCATTGTGCCCGGCTCGCGCTTCTCCAGAGAACTGGTGAAGTCTGGTTGCCCTGGGCACACCACTCGCCTCCGTGCTGTCGCAAATGATTGCTATGTGCCGCCTGTACTTGGGATTGCCCTGGGTGGAACGTCATTGGACTACCACTGACCACCTGCAAATCAAAGCCGGATCAAGGGTGATCAAAATTTGAAGACCTGAGTCTTGCGTCCTGTTACTGTGTAGTGTGGGATCGGAATCCTCCTTGTCCATGCTCCAGCCTGGTATCTGTTCATTGAGGAGACAAAAGTAGGGGGCATCACCTCCTTTTCTCCCATATTGATCTATACTTTTGACTTGTCCTTAAACCAACCATTGAACATTGCTTGTGACACCAGTCAATCACGTACACAAATGCCACAACACAGAGTTACAAAGCAAAAGGCAAGGAGGTCTATCCCCCATCAAGAATGTGGACAGTCCCCTCTTGGAACACGCCTTCTTTTGGGGACATTCCTTCCTTGCTTGTTTTGTCTAGTGCTCTGTGTTCGGAATATTAGGTGTGTGGTGGTTTTCACAATCGTCCAAACAGCATTTGTAAGCAGCATTCCTTTTGTGATTTTTATTGAACATACATTATAAGTATCCTAGGTTTTGGGAGCAAGAGTTTTATCCTAGTTTGTTTGTTATTTTACCATTGATACCGTTCTCATGCCCTATTTCAGATTCCCCTTCTCATATCGGTCAAATTGAGGTTACTTCCCCATTTGGTTTCATGTTCATTCTGTGTGTCCCTGAATGACTGTATTCAAGATCACACCAAAAAGGCAATGTCAGGTCTTTACGTTTGTTCATTTCTCAGGTTATTGTTGCTGGTGTACATGTCGGTCGATGCAGGCTATACAGCCGGTTTTTTCAAAACATGTAAAATCTTCAGGGTGTCTCCTAGTTTGTTCTATCATGGGTGCTCTGTTTTGGTATTATTGCGCTAGCAGTCGCTAGTGTGTTGTATGTAGCATTTGTTCTCCATTCATTGGAGTGCAACGAGTCGTCTTATTCTCGACCTTCTCTTGTTACTATTTACTGCTTACAGTTCCCCTGTGCATTTCATATCAATGAAACTGAGGTTACCCTGCATGTGCTTCTGTTCATTCTGTATGTTTCAGTTAGACTCTGTAAGATCTAATCCTGGCTCTTCCAGTCTCTCTTGAATAACATGTTGATTCTACATGTATTCTTTAGGTGTTATTGCTGTTGTATGCGTTTTCATGTGCCTAGTCTGTAGGCACTCTTGGAGCAAAGGAGGAGGCTCCCCTCGTTTGTTCTGCATGTTCCATTAATTGGCATTATGTTCTTGCGGGTGAACCTCAGTGGCATACAGCAGCATCATTTGAATTTCTTGGCCAATAATTACGTCATCTCTTGGAAGCAAGAATCACCATACTTGTTTATTTTTACTGTTTACTGTTTCTTTGCCTCAGTATAAGACTTTGTTTTCATCATGTGTGAGACCCAGCTCCACCCATCAACTGTAGCATAAACCTGGGGTAGAGTCAGGTGTTGTGCATGAACAAAACTTTCCAGTCCACGTCATACCTTCCTTCTAGGGCTCCTCCATTATAGACTTTCGTGTTGGGGAGGAGGAGGATAATATTAGTTTTTCTTTCTTTTTGTCTATACTATACATCAAATGCCAGAGAAACGTAAATCCATCCAAGATGTTTTATACTCAATGCTAAATCTTATTTATTATTTCCATTATATCGTATGGTCAAAGCAAACTCTGATCGTTTGATAGACTATGTACTGATAGAAGTTTTCTTCAGATTACAGTGTGAGAGCTAGTCTAATGGGAGAATGGGGGTCTACTCTGAGGCCAGGGGTCTGCCAGGCATGTTTTCACTGTAGCGCACACCATAGTGGTAATAATGCAGTTTGTTGTGGGACTGGTAAGTATGAGAAAAAGCAGGTGAAAATCTGTTCCCCAGTTAGAAAGAAAATTGGATATGAGGTGGGCCCATGGGTAATGTCATTTGGCAACCAGTAATACCCAGGATTATCCTCTGGGTATCCATGGAAAGCTCATCTAACAGCAAATATCCTTTTTTTTTTCTTTTTCTCTCCTGTGTTTCTCTTTCCTTGTTTTTGATGCATCCAGTTGTTGTGGTTTGGGGTAAGTGTTTGACTTCTGGAGGAAAAAGACATATTTGTGGTGGGGTATCCTCGGGGCATACAGGACATACCCAGGATTATCCTTTGGACTATGCATTGGAAAGGTCATCAAACAAGATTTATTCTCATTTTTTCTTTTCTTTCCTTGATGCTTTTCTCTTCTTTTTTTTCGATTCATTTATGTTGGTTTGGGGGTACAGAGTTTGACTCCTGGTGAGGAAAAGACAAACTGGGTGTGGATGAGGGAATATCTTGTGTGCATGGTTTAAAGATGTGATCTTGGGTAAATGTAGATTGGCGGCACATGTGTATGCTGGAGCTCATCTTGTAATGTCATCATACTTAACATGTATACCCCGCAGTCTTTTAAAAACTGGCCTACACAGAAAGTTGTCTTTCCTGCTAATTTTCAGGAAACGATATGGATGCGTGTACTACAGAAAGCCACACCGTCAGAGAGAAAGGCCCCCTGCGTGCCAGCGTTGAGGTTGGTACTTATTTGGAAAACGCAACGTTCCCAGCGTTGCTGATGATAATCACATGTTTTGCTTTTTTTTTCTTTTCTGTTCTTTTCTTTTCTTTTTGTCTAAGACATTTGAATTTTTTTTTTTTACAAATGTCATGTGCAAAGATGCAGGAACAGAAAAAAAGAAAAAAACAAAAAGAAACATTAACACACCACAAAACAACACCACACACACACACACACACAACACACACACACACACACACACTGTTCACACAAAACGTATGGCCAAGAAGTATGCCATGCACGTGTCCTTGTCAATAGGCGCAACTGTAATATGCACCAATACACTCCAGTCCAATAAAGTCTGCATAATTACAATTATAGCACAGTATAATAGATGTCTCGGGGAGGTAATCAGCAGCAGACCGGACTGAGGAGGTAAAAATATAACATGCACTCACTTAATGAGGTGAAGGCAGGGCAGAGACGACATCATTGTCGACACAGTTAGGTGTCGCAACTGCTGCTATGTGTTTGTGTTGAAAACTGTCAGATGAAAAAAAAAACGCAGCAAAAAACAACCCCATCGGGATTGTGCATATAATGAGTGATAAATTAAAAACCAGGACATGTGAAATGTATGAGAGTTTGATGAGTGTTACTGTACATGTATCCATACAGTGCTATTCAAAATAATGGTTATCCGAGTTGATCCTTGCTGAAAAAAGGTCAGTCAACCATCAAAAGACTACATTGGGAGTACAAGTGACTCATACATCAAACCTTTTATCGTGGAAAGAAATGAACAGATTAAAAGCGGTAAATTGAAATATATTTCTACTGAGCGATTTTTCAATTTCATTCTCAATGGCATTTATTAAAAAATAATGCATCCAGAGGCTGTTCCGAAAAATTGGCATAAAATACCACGACTCGTTCTCCAGGTAGACACCTAGTTGAAGCCACACAGTCATTTTTTGTTACAAATTGTGCCTCAGCCATTGTACGGGGAAGGTACTCTACACTTACCTAACTGAACCATAACTGCGGTAAATAAAGTACCTTGATCTACTAACTGAGGCCATCATGCTGTAATAAAAGTGTTTAAGTTTGAATGAAATACATTGTCATCATTGGGTACTGAAAACAAAAATGTTTACTATCTGGACACATGGTTTTTTTTTTAATTATATTGATGATGAGAGCCAGTTTCTTCCTACACAGAAATTGTTTTTTAAAAAAAGAAAACAAATAGATTTATGTCACCTGTTGATTTTCTCAAACTTTTGCCCAGGTATCAGTTGGCAAACCACTTATTAAGATTTCATTGTTATAACTGTTAAAAAGAATAGAATATTATGAGGGTGATTTCTCCACTCTGCTACAAGAAAACTGTATGCCCATCTACCAAAAGGTAAAGAGATGTACTTTACGATGTATTGATTGCTGATTAATATGAGAGTTCCATTGCATGCGGGTGCAACTAGGATTTGAAACTATCACACAGCTCATGCTAGGGGAGGTATAATGTAGATTCCTTTGTACACATAGAGTTAATGTTATGTGTGGCTCCTAGGTTTTCAGCGGAAGAAAACATGAACGTAGATTCTTAGGGATAACAAACAAATGCATATTTTGATGAATGGGCAGTCGTATAAACATCAATTCTGCCAATATCTTCTAAGAAGGACATTATAATGTATTTCATCATTTCTGAGACTTGTGCAGAATAAAATCTAACAGGAAATCACTCTGTTTCTTGGATTTAATGCTACAATCGCAATTGATTACTGTTTCTGCTGCTTCACTAATTCTTTTGGCAATACAACATTTGTGTAAAGAAAAGCTAGAAAGGCAGGCATTCCACAACAAAGTGGTTTTTCTTGAAAAATGGTGAAAAATTGTTATCTTGTACCGAATTGAGAAAACACATCTTACGTACAATGTAACATAAATCATCAAACATTGTCTACTTCTACGATGCCCCATGTGATGATTAGTGTAGGATTGTTTTAGCGCAGTGATATCATAGATGTGCACAAAAACGCAGTCCTGGGAGATTTGGAATTCTGTTGTCAGGATCCTTCCTTGCCCTGTCCGAACCTTCCAACCTTGTCATTGAGAGAGTTTTGTTCCGTGCAGAGCCCTTTTCTAATACCCCACCATTGAAGGTAGCAACATTCTGTGTGTTAGAATGTAACAAACAAAGATGCTAGTATGCAATGTTTGTTGTTTTTTTTTGTTTGTTTGTTTGTTGGTTTTCTTTTACACTGCTTGTGTACCATCAGCACACTTCTCATCTATGAAGCATGGGAATGGTATTTAACTTGTGTGCCCCTTATTTTTTTTTGTAATTCCTTAATGCAAAGGTCCTGACGCGGGACCTTAGATATAATTCTCATCTGGAGACATTAGGAGGAGGTTGGAAGTCACTTCGGAGAGAAATTTCCTCTCTGTTTATCTTAAGGTGTCCTAGGACACTTTTAATAGTAATCAGAGAAGAGGGGTTGATCTATTATCCACTGGAGCCACCAGGACTCCTCGGTCTTTCACCACAAACTTATATGACCTAGATTGTGTACCCATTTTCCCCTGGTTGCCTGCCAGCTAAACTTTTCGATGTTCCATGCTGATTCGCCAAGGCTGCTTTGGGTGTTTGTTACAACGAACAAAAAAAAGTCTCATTATGAAAGGACCCTATGGGAGTAACACCAACAGCAAGCAACATGGTAAACAACAACAGTGACACCCCTGCCCAGCTGTTACTGCTGATTACTGCTGCTATCATTTTGTTGTGAGTCTTGTTCAGGGTAGAGGGGCTTGCTTTGCAAAAGCTTTTGCTGATCAATGGCATTTTATATCTGTAACACAATGTGAACAACAGCCTTAACTTGCTGATGTGCATATGATGGCAGTCGCAGAAGCAGTAATTTTTCGAAGGCAGCAACATACCGATGTTATTTTAAACGATTCACTATGGAAGATCAGTGAGGATGAAAATGATACAAAGGCACGCCAGTGAGATTTGTCATCTACGCACGTTCCCACATTGTCATTCTGCTACTTTCCCACTACAGAGTAATGACCAAGCTTCAGCTTTCAACAACGACTTCCAGTGCATTGAGGAATGCAGAAGACACTGGGGACATGGTTTTTCCGTTCGTTCCACTTTTCCCTGGCACTGAAAGAACAAAACCCACAATTTGTACACCAGTGCAAACTTCAAAGCCACACCTTCACACATTGTCACTCTTGCCAAATTCTCTGCATCATATCATCATCATCATCACTCCCTATACTGTCAGCCAGCCTATTAGCAAGTTGTATTGTTCAAAAGTGAACTAGACCCTTGTGTTTTTTAGGCGTCAGTCCTAAATATAATGAGTTGCTCAAGGGAGGTCACTTCCAAAACCCCTCGTCAGGCACTTCCTTGTTCTGTTCGGATCAGAGTTAACAACTTCATTCTTTCATGATTGTGACGCTGGGCCATCTTATTACATTATCATGGTCACCTAGAAATGGTTTGAAAATATCCGTTCAAGAACAGAATGAGAATAATAACATCACGGTCAGAATATATTAAACTAACCAAAACAAAATATTATGTAGGTTGCTACAGACGTCACAAGAACCCCTTAAAACTGGCTCATATGACCAATCGCTCCAGACAACAGATGTTATAATTTTGATGATTGCCATCAGGGCCAAGTTTGAGCTGTAAAAATAAAAGTGCGCAATCTCAAAGCCAAGCATTTTCTGATTAGAGACAGTAAGAACTATGTAGAAGTAAGTAACACAGTTGACAATGTCGTGGTAAAGAACAAGTACCAAGTCATTCTCTATGGTTGATGAATATCATGATTGTCTGTTTCTTTCCACAGAAATATAGTATCAAGTACTTTATTTCTGTATATTTGAATAAAATTCATGGTAACTTGTTGAAACGAATATCATGATCACTCTTTTCCTTCTCATAGTTTTGCACATTGAGCTGCTGGAGAATTATTTCAAAACTCATTTTTGTCATACATCTTGAAGTCAGTTTTGGTCAATGTCCACTTTGACACTTCATGGCAGTAGTTAAGAGACACATCGCCTTTTTCTTATACGACAATGCCTTTTGCCTCCACCCACAAGCAGATGTGTGGGACAATCCTTCATGTAAATGAATAGCCGTCTTGATCTGCTGTTCTGTGTGCTGTGCTGTAACTGTACATGTTTGTAGGAAAAAGTTTTGTTTTATGTAGATTACTGATTTGCATTTTTTTGTTTATATATTGAAGACCAATCAGCAAGGGGAGCGTAAAGTGGGAGGTGGGGGGGAGGGAGGGGTGGGTGTAGATGTGATTGGTTTCCCATATTCATGATGCCGCCAAGTTTCATTCTTTTTATGAGGGAACGCGTCTCTGAAGATGCTTGTGGTTTGGGCGGACTGGTTGAGCATGTCATTACATTTAAATTGACACTGGAACAGTCTGTCTGCTTCGTTAAATATCAGTTTTTGTCGAAAGGTTTCTTTTGAGCTGCATTACTTACACGTAAATCGATGCTATGCTTTGAGCTAGGTCAGGTTCAGGCTGGCGTGATAAAGAAGAAAAGCAAGGGGTTCGGCCATGATATTCACATGATGGAAAAGCAGCAATTGCAATTATGGCCGGGAAGGGAGAATCTTGGGATGATGTAGATACACTCTGGAAATTGCTGCATGTGTGAACAAAACTACTAGAGCATTTTTTTTGTAAGTATGGGTATAAAGGAATTTTGACTTGAAATAAGACAGCATCATGCACAGATCGAAATTGGGGAACAAATAGGCTTGCATGTTCGAATGGGGGCAGAAGTTGGTTAGGTGAAGTTGGAGCATCCATGTGCAAGCCTGGTTCTAGAGGAAGAGTTGTTTCCATAGCCCGGTAGGAGATGAAAAATGATTTCCTGATAACTTCTCGGTGGTGGAATAAGTAAACTTTATCAAATGACAAGGAGGGGAAGATAAGGTACAAAAGTGGACTACAAAGAGAGATGATTTACTCCTTTCAATCTTTCTGTGCACTCATTCTGGTTGGTTTGATGGCGAAGCTCAACTAGGAAGGCAGATCATTTTTGGCAAAAAGGGCTTCATATGGTAAAAGAAGCCTGTCCTTAGATGCACACATGACTGCAGACCACTGATTAAAACCTGGCTGAGTCAAAACTGACTGCCAATCTTCAAATGTCAAGTTTTTTTTCACTTCCCCTCCGCATTGATCGATTTTCAGGTGACGCACTCTGTGATTGTTGTGTGCTACTTTTCATTGCTCCCTTTTTGGCTTCATACATCCAATTTGAGAAGATAACTGATTTTTCTGATTTTAAGTTTATTGCATGGGATGTTCCAGTGAAGTGGGGTCCTGCTTCCTCTTCCTCAAGCATGAATCTTAAGATCCTTGAAAATTTGCATCCTAGTTTGCAATGGCATGCACTTGATCTTCTTCTTCTTCTCTTAACTGTCCCCACGCTTCACCGTTGAAGATTCTGTTTGGTGGTCTATAGCAAAGAAGAAAAAAAAGGTATAATTAAGTGATTGTATTGTAAACTGATCTTGGAAAGTTTGGGGATTGCTGTAATTTACTGTTGTTGTGCTGTTATGACCATTCTTTTTTTACTTTTTTTTTTTTCATTGACTCATGTCACGATATTGATCAGGTGGATGAAAGTGCTGTGGTGGAACAGATGTATAGCAGCTGGCGGCCGGTTCTTCCCTATGTCAGCTTTTCACACGGGTACTTGTATTATACTTGCATAATGTGTGTGTAGTATGTGTGTGATGTTATGCCCATTTCCTGCCTGCACGTGTGTGGTGTGTGTGGTGTGTGTTGTGGTGTGTGTGTTGTGTGTGTGTGTGTTTGTGGTGTGTTGTGAATGAAAGTGTGGTTGTGGTGTGTGTGTGAATGGAAATTTTTTGCTTGAATGTATGTGGGCAGAAATGCCATGTGCATGCCTGCAGGGTGTGTGTGTTGGCGGTTTTGGTGTGGGGGTGTCCATAGGTGTGTGTGTGTGTTGTTGTGCCTGTGTGTGTGTGGTCCCGTGTGTGTCTGTGTCTGTGTGTTGTGGTACAGTGTTGTATTATAGTCAATGTCAGACTGAAAGGCCTCTTATAACATTTTCATCCTGTCAGTCATCACAGGCAAGGACCACCCATCACCTAAGCATCCATGCCTGCTGCGCTGGCGAACAATAACTGCTTTGGTAGTGGGAACTATCAATTAGGTGAGCAATACGCAATTTTTGGACCATGTCACTAGTCCAATATTTTTTAGGGGGAGTGAGCCAGAGGAGAGTTGGAGGGAAGACGGAGAGAAGGGAACGTACAATAGGACAACTTATCACCCCAATCAGCGACGGACGAATTGCACTGTTCAGACTCCATCCAACATGTTGATAGTGAGATCGGACATTGGCAGCCAAAAGGCTTGGTTCTGAAAAAAGAGTCTTTTTGAAATATAAAACCACATATGAAAACACAAAAGTAATCCCAAGAAACAGAAGACAAGTCACATGAAGGTCTACCAAGGAACATATAAGACTTCCGCTCTCTTCTAAAATAGACATTAGGACTTTAGATACGAAGATGAACTCTGAGTGTCAGCATTCTGTATAGAGGGGGCAATCATGTGTGACCGAATGGTGTTCTAAGTGCCACCATTTCACAATCATCCGTGTCCAATAACACTCAATCGAGCAGGAGGCACCATGAGAAAGTACAACACATACAGCGCGGTCTGGATGCTGGAAAATTTGAGCGCAGCAAACTCCTCAGTAGACTGATCCTTCCTTCATATGGAACGTGCGTGCACTGCATTAAGTGTGGACTTCATCTTTCCATTTTGACCCTAGCAGGGCACTTTAACGCCGTGGGAATGCACTGATGACTTCAAGAAATTTTATGAGCCCTGCGTGTTGGAATCGACCCTGACTGTCCCGCTTGCAGGTTGAAGGATGGTATCCACAGCACCTCGACTTAGGCTTACGATTTGTGTGGTAGTTCAGTCCACGAAGGTCATGGTTCTGCACCCCTGCATCGTTGGGCTTTATTTTTGGGTCTTTTCGGCTACCAGGAATTCGCAAAAACCACTGAACCATTGTAATAGCAAAAAGGATAAAGTTGTTACGTCAGAGGTACTGTTTAATGAATGTGATGCAGCGCGCAGAGTTACCGGGAATTGGCAGAGGAACCTTTCCTTGTTCGAGGAGTCTGGGGAGGGGAGCAGGACGAGTGGAGTGGTTATATGCCGCATGAAGATACGTGTCACATGGCGATCAAGGTTTGTGTCTCATGCTACTGAAAGATGCGGTCTGAACCTTATGACGTAACTGTTTCAGCATCGTAAACTATCTACAAAGTAATGATCTTTAGAGAATGTTATGGCATGAGGTTTTTTATTTTTTTCCATGAGGGACTGGTCGGGCCGGGATGGATGGCAGAGAGAGGGGTCCGCAATGTTTCTTGAAAGGAGGGAGATGGAGTTTCCCACAGCAGCTATCACAGCATGCTTGGATCAAACGTATTGACGGTGCGTATGTGCCATATGTCCAGTCTTGTGGAGCTTGGGAGGGGTAGGAACCCCACCACAGAAAACAACACTTTCTTTGGGACTCTTGGGACTCTGCCAAGTATGAGGTAAGGTTTGCATGTGCATTCCAATTGTTCTGTTACCCACTCCAACACCCGAACTCTTAGATGTTCCATCCCAATGTTTGAAGGGACTGTCTGCTTTCATCAATATGGGCCCTTAAAAAAAAAAAACAAAAAAGACATGGAAACACCCGCCTGCCTGGGCAAAAAAATTAATACGTGCTGATCCTTGCACAGTGTTTCCTTCCTTTGTGCCTACGCTGTGGTTTTGTTTTCAATCCCCCCCGCTCCCCCCCCCCCCCAGAAAAAAAAAGGTTTCTCATATTGTGCTTGTTTTTCCCCTTGCGGTATCGAGGTGTGTCGAACCCGGTATGCCTGTAAGTATCTCGCTTTTTCTTAGGCCTGTGTTTAGGAAGCGCCGGGTGGATGGTAGCTGGAGGCGTGGGGTTTGTGTGGTTTGTCGATTTCTTTGTAGGATCTTGTTTATTGATGAGAACCATGGGAAATAAAGTTACCTGTGGTCCACTTGAGTATATTAGGCTAACCACATCGCAGCCGTCAACAGCAGCAGGATGGCTCGTTTGGTGATAAGCAACAGGCAAAGATACAGACAGAATTGAAGTTGCCATACTTTTACCAGTTTTACTTAACCACTCACTGTTATGTGTAATTGTTTCAGGGCTCATGTGTACAAAACATAGTGTAAAGAGAGGTTCTTTCTTCCCCTCCGTCGAGGTTCTCCTCAACACCCACCCCACCCGGAAGCCTCGGGTCTCTCCCCCAGTTTCTCTCGTTTTCTCGGGCTTTGGTTCTCCATTCAGGCTGTTTTTGTTTGTCCTCTGTGTGCCTCCAGAGGCATATTCTGGTTCTTCTATAAATAACCAAAACAACCCATATCTGTCTCATCTTTAGCACCAGTTTAGAAACATCAGTAATATACTTATCATGAGGCAGAGACAACCAAAAAAGCCACTAGAGAAGGGTCAGCTTTGGTGGTGTTATTCAGTGGTGCCTGTTCGAGCTGCATCTGCAAGACGCACCCACCACTAAAGTCCCTACAAATGACATATCGCTTAAAATGGTGAAGCCATTCCTTGACTTTGACGTCTCTCTCTGCCAAGATGTGCTCTGGCCCCCCCATAGAAGAAGAGATCCTAGGGGGGGGGGGAGTGGTGCGAGTAAACTTTCCAGTACTCTTTCACAATCTTGGACATGAGCTCATAACAGGCCTGTAGCATAAGAAGACAGATTGGAATTACTTAGGTCCACCAGAAAAGCATTTATGAGGACCACCGATTTTGAGCGTTGTTTCTTCTTTTTGTTGTGATGATTGAAGTGAACACATATGAAAGTTCTGTTCAAATCAGAGGATGCTTATGATGTGCGGCTTGGGTACATCCTTGCT
>JADBJO010011036.1:0-16059 GCA_016801955.1 Conus betulinus
CCACTACAAAATCTTCCCACGTGAAAACTGTCCGTGCAACAGATGTGTTTCTTGCTTATCTAGGCGTGCTATTTTTTTCGTGTTTTTTGTTTCGCTTTGCACGATAATTTGTCAGCTGCTGCGCATCAACCAATCAGTGCCTCCCCTTTCCAACATGCTGTTTGCTGTGGGACTTTCCCGTCATCTTTTCTCTCGGAGTTGGAGAAAGAAAACTACGAAGCGTCCTTAGCTATCCACTTACCTGTGTATTGTACTGCTGCTCTTTCTCTTGTTAACTATCTGCTTGGTCTCAGGAAGGTTTTACTGTCTGGTGATGTACACCAGAACCCAGGCCCTGTAACTGCGGACGAAAAAAATTGATCTGATCTTGCAGAAATTTGGTACTCTAGAGACTAAGTTAGAAGGACAATATTCTCGAATCATGCAGATGGTGAATTCCCATGGGGACAGTTTGAAGAAGATCGAGAATAGGCAGATAGAGATGGAGAATGCTGTCTCTCGGCTGTGGCAGAAATGACAGAAACTAGCCAGACAGCGAAGCAGAATAGAGATGACATTGAGGACTTGAAGAACAAACAGGAAGAGCTCCGTGAGACAGTTGCGGGTCTACAAGATGAGCTTGACACGTTAGAACGTTTTTCAAGGCGCAACAACGTTAAGTTCTTTGGAATCCTGAGTCTACAGATGGAAAGTCTGAATCATGTGCTGAAGCGGTGATGAACATTCTTCGCACGTACATACCGGACGTAGAGTGGTCTGACGACGTCATAGAACGCGCCCACAGACTGGGAAAGCCACGCGGCGCTAGTGCCCAGCCACGCCCTGTGATTGCTAAGTTCCAAAGATGGGGGGACCTCATGCGCCTGATGACAAATCAGGAGGCTCGGGCTGATATGAAACATGATCAACTGACGGTAGCACAGGACTTGACCCGTAGGCAATCCGCACAGCTGAGACAGCTGAAAGGGGAGGGGAAGTTTGGATATTTCCACAAGGGAAAATTGCATGTGAAAGCCGCAACGTGAAGCCCCACCGCGGAGTGCAGCACAGAGCTCGAGGAACGCTACCACATTTGGGACATCTTCCATTTTTACTAGCGCAGTGGAGCGTCAGACAGTTGTTCCTCAAGAAGATATATTCCCCCCCCCACCCCCCACCGGTGTCACTTCCAGTTAACGATCCTTCTCTCAGTAAGGGGGATACCCCCATTGATTCCTCCCCTTTCAAACCCCAGTTAGGAGGCAATGAAGGGGATTCCCCTTGCGTCACTTCACCTGCCCATTTCTCACCATCCCCCTTTCGTTCTCACCCCCATCCCCCTACTAGCGATGAAGGTGTCTCCGCCGGCGTTTCTGTCAAAGGACAAGGGAAGGGAAAGGCGAGTGAGCGACAACCCAACTTACCTGATACGTGGGCTAAGAAGAATGCACGTGTTTCTCGCTCCTCCTCATCCCGTAATAAAAACAAATGAAGTTTAGGCCAAGGCCAGGGCTCACGTTCACGCAAACACAATACAAATACACATGCTAGTTCGCCAACAAGTAATAGTCACTGTAATAATGTAAAAAAACACGATTTTCTTTCTTGTATTACTTGGAATGTTGATGGGCTTCAGGCAAAGTTGACAGACCCTGATTTCATAGATTATATTACGTCTTTTGATATTGTTTGCCTTGTTGAGACTTTTACTTTTCCTACTTTCGATTTTTCAGTATATTTTAGCGATTTTATTGTTGTCATAGCCCAGGTATAAAACTGTCAAAGATGGGACGAAGATCCGGAGGGACGGTGCTATTAATAAAGAGATCGTGGGAGAGATTCGTTCATGCTATTGATACTGGGCTGGAAAATATTGTTTGTGTAAAACTATGTAGGACACTTTTTGATGCAGACAAGGATGTTTTGTTTATTGGCTTATACAACCATCCATGAACAGTGATTATTACAAAAAAAAAAGGGAATTAAAAAATAACCTAGAAATGTTGGAACAGTTTATACTTGAGAAATATGAAAAAAGAGATGTTCATCTAGTTATAAACTGGTGATTTTAATGCTCGAATTGGAAACTGGAGTCTAGAAGCCAATGAAATCGATGTGATTCTTGCGGCTGATAGTAGTGAGTTCTATGTAAGGCGTTCTATGGATGATGTTGTAAATTGTTTTGGCAAGTTGCTGATTAATCTGTGTTCTATGTTTGAACTAACACCTTTGAATGGGCTATGTGATGGTGATATTAATGGTCAGTTTACTTTCTTATCGGAACGTGGAAACAGCGTCATTGATTACTTTTTGTGTTCTGTGGATTTTGCTGCCTAGTGTTCAATGCTTTAACGTGCAGAAAAGGGTTGAATCTCAGCATATGCCTGTTTTCTTTATCTTTGAAATGTGAGCATAGCAATGAAACTGACAAACAAAAGCAAGAGTCTTTCCAGAAATTTAAATGGGAAGCAAGCAAAGCCAACCAGTTTGTTGCTTATCTAAAATCGGAAAAGGCAGGTAGGATTCTTGCTGATTGTACAAATGACATTTCAACTAGTATAGACTCGGCTGTTGACAAATTCACGTGCTTGCTGTTAAACGCTGGGGAATGCATGCTGAAAATAGTTAGGCCTGCAGCCCGTGCACGGACAAGTAAACCATGGTTTGATAAGATTTGTTTATATAAGAAACGCATAGCTGGTAAAGCACTTGTGAGGTGCACACGCACCAAACGCCCCAGTGACCAGAGTGATTATGCTCGGAAAAGAACAGAGTATCAGGACACATTAAAAGATAAAAGGAAAGGATATCGAAAATCAATTTTTGATAGATTACTAAATAATAAAAATGAATCTAGTGTGTTTTGGTCGACAATACGAAATGTTAAAAGAAAAAAAAAAACCTGATCGGCCTTTTATCCATATGGACAGGTGGAAAGCACATTTTGAGATTTTTCTCCCCCGATTATAGTGTTGGTAGTAGTGCTAGATAATGAAATATTAGACGAAAATATTCAAGGAGAAGAAAATATTCAAGGAGAGTCTGTTTATGTTTCCGATTTGGATGACGAAATAACCGAAGATGAAGTGCGTCGTGCAATAAAGCGATTAAAATGTAATAAAGCATCAGGTTTAGATGATATTTGTGGTGAATTTTTTGAAGACGGCCGAATCTATTGTAACACCTTTTTTAAACAAAACTGTTTAATCAGATATATGAGCGTGGCTATTTTCCTCAAATGTGGACTAGATCAGTTATTGTGCCTTTGCTTAAAAAAAAGGAGATGCTTCTAACCCTGAAAATTATAGAGGCATCTCTCTATTGAGTGTTGTTAGCAAGGTATTTACATGTGTGTTGAACAAAAGACTGTATGCATGGCTGAGAAGGAAAATAAAATAAGTGACGAGCAAGCTGGTTTCCGTAAACAATATTCAACTGTAGATCATATATTTACTCTTGTGTCAATGATCAAGTCCTATCTATATGGTTACAAAAGCAGAAAATTTTATGTTGCCTTTATTGATTATCAAAAAGCCTTCGACACAGTTGATCGCGACATGCTTTGGAAAATACTTAAGAAAGTACAAGCTTCATCTAAAATGATTAATATGTTGAAAGGTATGTACAATTCTGTACAAAGCTGTGTTCGATGGGGCCCACATGTGTCAGAATTTTTTCGATTGCCCATCAGGGGTAAAGCAGGGTTGTTTGATGTCCCCTCTATTGTTTTTCATTGCTAATATCTGAAGTGGCTGAAAACGTAACAAAATTTGGAAAACATGGATTTCAGTTCTTACCTGGCTTTCAAGAAATATTTCTTTTATTATTTGCTGATGATATCGTTTTGTTTTCTTCTACACCAAACGGTCTTCAAAACCAACTGAAAAATCTACAGAAAGCTTCGGATACCCTTAATCTAACAGTTAATCTAGATAAAACTAAAATTATTATCGTTTTTAGAAAAGGGGGTCACTTATCTAAAACAACACTGGTATTACAAAGGGAAGGAACTAGGTGTGGTTAACAGTTATAAATATCTTGGCTTCACACTTAGTACAAGAATGGCTTTTGATACAGCACTAGATGACTATGTTAGACGAGCTAGAAGAAAGTTACAGACATTTTTAGAACAATGTGGTGCTTAGGAAATATAGATATGTCTATATTTTTTTTTTAACTTTTTGATTGCCAGGTAAAACCAATGCTGTTATATGCTGCAGAGGTATGGGGACAAAAAAAAAAATTTCAGTCAATAGAATCAGTCCATTTGTTTGCATGTAAACGTTTTTTAGGAGTAAGTCCAAAAGTCCAAATACAATGATTTATGGTGAAACTGGCCGTTATATCCTTTAAGTATTGACAGCACACTCAGATCTATAAAATACTGGTTTAAACTTCAAAATATGCCTATGAGAGATTTCCAAAGCAGGCTTACTTTATGATTATGAACAAGATTCCCGAATTTTCACGGGCATATTAACTGCCATAACTGGTCGTATTCTGTTAAAAAGTGTTTTGATTTCTATGGTTTTTCGGAAGTTTGGATAAATGGGGGCGTCGGAAATGAAATTTTTGTTCATGAAGGAACTTAAGCAGCAGCGAATGATGGACTGTTTTATTTTATGCAAGATTGGCATGCAAAACTCTTTGATAGTGTGATCGATTTGATACATATAGATCTTTTAAATCTATTTTTCAAACTGAAAAGTATCTTACATTTATAACAATTAGTAAATTTCGTTATGCATTGTCAAGATTTCGGTTAGGATTATGTGACTTAAATATTAACAACTGGTATAATGAGAAGTCTAAAAATTGTCCATTTTGCGGGAAATTAGAAAACGAATTTCATTTCCTGTTTGAGTGTCCAAAAAATGCATGTTTACGCGAAAAATATATACGAAGATACTGTCCATCATATTTAGATAAAAGATGTTTGATTCATTTGTTGCACTCTGAAAATGAATTGATTCTGAGAAGTTTAGCCATGTACATTTTTATGCTCTTAAAATTAGATGCGAAAATTAAATGCATGGTACTTTTCATTTTCTAATGAGTAAAACTACATGCATATTATGGGTTTGATATTTCAATATGGTAGTTTTATTGTTTATGATTTGCTTCTGTTTTCAATTACTTCCCCTGAGTGTGTGTGTGTGTGTGTGTGTGTGTGTGTGTTATTAGAGAGAGGGAGGAGGAGGAGGAGGAGGAGAGGTGTCTCTTAGAAAAGGTGAGAATAATGTGTTCCAGTTCGCTGATCATCAAGCAGATCGAGGTTTTATATTTAGCACACATTCATCAGACTTTAAGACAGGATGATCATTTCGATACAAAAATAGACACGTTACGTGTGGGCAGGCATAAGTTCAGTTCTTCAGCTTTCAATTTGGAGCAATTTATTTTCCGGACCAATGAATTTCCTTTTATTATTATTATTATTATTATTATTATTATTATTATTATTGCTATTATTATTGTTGTTATTATCATTATTATCATTATTTTTATCATTTTTTTAATTATTATTATACATTTTGACGAATGGTGAAAATTAAAAGGAAATAGCAACAGACTGACAAAATAGCAGTTCATTTTTACTAATTAAAAAAATGTAAGATAGATATGACATAGTGGATATATTTGTGTTTATGATTTGTTTTTTTTTTGTATAATTAGAACAAAATTTACCATGACTGCAACCAAACATTCTTCCATGACAATATGTACATGCAGCATTCTATCTTAATTATACATTAGTACTTCTTAGTAGGTTTTTCCTTATGAGCGTAAAGTAGGTATAAATATTTATTGTTTTTAAAACTCATAATATTAATACTGTTGATGCTAGCATACAAAACATGTTTTCTATTCCATTTCCCTCATCGTAATATCGTTCACATTATACAGTTTAGACCTTTCTTCCCTACGTGGTATAATTCTCCGGAAAGCCGTACTATTTTAAGCATCTTTTGTTTACTTCATTTACGCATGCGCAAAAATAGCCTATCGCCCTCTTCAACGCAAAGGTAAACCCGAATCTTGGGTCTATCACAATAGCTGCCATGATAACCTTTGACACTCCGTGTGTGTTCTTCTGTGGTCATGTTCATGTGGTGTTGGACTTGTATTGATTATATTCGTTGGATTTAGCTGCTCCTTGGATGAATTACTTTAACCTTGTCACTTACCATGTATCAGGTTGGTACATTCCTTCAGTTATTTTAACTTTAATTGTAGTTTTCCCTATTTACTTTTCAGCCATGCGCCTGGCGTGGGTCTTGTTGACACTTGACTCGCACACATTTGTTTTGGGTTGTCCGTTAACCAGAGGAGTCTCTTAATGGTCGGAACCCTAGAATTCAAACTTTAATAATTCAAAGCAACCGTCGGAAAATAATCAAAATGCATATAATGGTTATCGTTATTCAAAGAAAGAGTTCAAATCCATACTCTCATAGCCAGCTATTTCTTAGCAGACGATCCAGCCAAAATTTCAGCAGGCAACTTAACACCCACTCTCTCTCCCCGCCCTCACTCCCCCCCCCCTCCCCCCCCCCCCCCCCCCCCCCCGCCCCCCATCCGCCTCTTATTGTCCTACTTTTCATTTCCTGGTTTATCTTATTTACATACTTCATCACTTCATGGTCAGTTATTAATTGTCTATGTTTCCCTTTGTATTCATTTCGTAGTTTTGCATGTGTATGTATACACAGATTTCCTTATTGATTTTAAGCTTCCTTTTTCATACATGCATTTTATACAGTTGGTTCTCTATCATTATGCACACTTTACATACTCACTTAACTTAAACCATTCATATTCCTAGACTCCCCCCACCCACCCCCACGGTGGCCACGTTTGTTCTCTGTGGTTGCTTCCTCCATAACCCCCTTCCCCCCCTCTCTCTCTTCATGAAAATCACAAATTGAAATCAGATCTTGGCGAGCATAAAAGAATTATTACAGATCTCAAGAAGCAGCTTGCCACCAGTTCTTCTCATGAGTACCCCCCATTGAAACCTGCCTGTGAACCTGCCATGTCCACTGCCCCTGTTCTTTTTTCTACTGCCTTGAAGAGGACCAGTCAGAATAAAGCGACGACAACATCACAGATGCACAGATCTCCTAAGACCCACCAGCCCTCCACCCCTACCCAACTACCCAGCGGTCAACCCAGTCCCACCACCGTCCAAGTAAAAACACACCCTCTGCACCCAGCCCCTCTCCCACCCTTTCCCACCTCCCTTCCCCTGACCTAGCTGACACCAGTCTCCATGCCAACCCCGCCCCTCCCAAGTTAGACAGTGCTCCTGTCTACTCCATCCCAGTTACAAATCGTTTTGATCCATCACCATCATCACCTGATCCTCAGTCCATTCCTGTCCATGTCTCCAAAAGACAAAGAGCTACTCCCAGCCCATCCCATTGTCTCCAACAAACATCACTGGAAGAACAGACGGACTGTTTGATTATAGGAGATTCCCACAATACATAACATGGATGCACATAAAATGAACACAGGTAGCTTCAAATCAGTTCAGAAAATCAGTGTGTCCGGTCTCAAGGTCTCTGACATACAACACTGGCTTGAATCCCGTCCACCCAATGCCCATGTGGATAGAGTTATTGTGCATGCAGGAATCAACGACTGTAAAGGAGGAGAGATGACAACACACCAATGGAGGGCTCTCCTTTACTCATGTCAAACGACCTTCCCCAATGCAACAGTCGTGGCCTCTTCCATCATCCCCGCATGTGGTAGACATTTAATGAATCCAGCCATTGTTCAGTCCAACCTAAAGCTTCAGACAGTATGCAGGGAACTGTCTGCAATATTTGTAGACAACAAAGATTCCTTTCTTGCTAGGAGTGGTGCCCCCAGGAAAGACATGTACAAATCTCCCCTAGACATCAGCACAAAGGGTCTACTCAAGCTAGCATGGAACATCAAATACTGTGTTAGTGCCTCATCTACACACACCTCCGCCCTGCTGCAAGCCACAGATGTCAGTACAAACACACACGCCAACACACCATCAGCCCCATGTTCCGGCCAGCGCTGCTCAACCGTCCCAGCGCTACGCCTCAGCGATCACGCCAACGCAGTTCTACACACAGGCCACGCCCCCCTGTTGAGAGCCCCAGCTTCTCAGATTCCAATGGCCGGCCCTGTCAGTACTTCGGTGACTAACGCCAACGCGCAGAGCACAGGACCCCAACCACTGCCCACGTATGGCACCGCTGTTCCCGCCGCGGTGCCTCCCTCCACCCCCACTAATCCCCTACAGGCCATTGCTGAAGCAGTGCGATTGCTCCAGGCAGCCTGTGGCCTTTCTTCAGTGTGAAGACTATGTAAGAATCATCATCCCTTCCACACCCACCAGCCCCATAAAAAAAAACTTGGGGGAACTAGACGTATGTTATATGTACAAGTCTTGCCATAAGTGTGTGTGTGTGTGTGTGTGTGTGTGTGTGTGTGTGTGTGTGAGAGAGAGAGAGAGAGAGAGAGAGAGAGAGAGAGAGTGTGTGTGTGTGTGTGTGTGTGTGTGTGTGTGTGTGTGTGTGTGTGTGTGTGTGACTTTCATCCTTCCTTGCCAGACTGAGAACTAATCCTCGGATACTACTTGTGCGTGTCATTATGTTCTTAGCAGTAATAACTATCTTTTTCACATCGGCATCTATTGTTGACAGTGATCACCGTAGGCTGTGCTGAAACACTTTATGTTCTACTGATTTACTATCGAAACCACTCGCGTCACTAAAGACATTTCACCCCATGTTTCAGAAATGACTGAACTGTGTGGCTCGTGATCCATATGTGCCTTCACTGAATGCCAGACTAAATTTGAGTTTCTAATACCTGCGTTCAGTGGACGTGACTGATTGGAGAGCGCTCCATAAGTGCAACGCATTTGTGCAAAACAGACTTGGACCTATAGACAATTCAAACTGAGTCACATACATATGTGTGATCAGATAATTATGAGTTGGTGACTCTGTGCGTGCAACATACAGGAATTGTGGGGTTTTTTTTGTTTTTTTAGTCTTGCACTACCTCGTCCTGTACAACCTGACAGCAATTAGTTGTGTGCACATTAGACTGTAAGTGCCTTCTCAGTCACCTATTTGCGAACCACTGCTGTGGTATCTAATCTACCAGTTTTGTTTGATTTTGATTTTTGTTGTTGTTGTTGTTGTTCTTGTTTTTTTTTGTTGTTTTTGTTTTTTATCATTTATTTTACTTTTTCTGTACGTGTCCTTTCTTCCTCTTCCTCTATCTTCTTATTTTTTTTTTTTTTTTTTTTACTTGTGCCCTCAGGGACATAAAATGACCACAAACCAGAACTCATGGCCTTCGAGAGATGGACTGAGAATTTGCCATTTAAATATCAATAGTGCAGTCAGTAAAATCTCGGATATCTCGACCCTAATATCAAACCACCAAAAGCCATTCCATGTTCTGGGTCTCTCGAAATCAAGACTAAATACCTACATTAGCGATAAAGATGTTTCAATCCCAGGTTATAACATTGTTCGAAAAGACCCTATTAAAGACAAAGAGACAGGTCTTCTAGTGTATGTCAGTGAATCTCTCACTTCAGAGACTTTCCCACCTAGAACAGCATGACGTAGAAGCAGTATGGATACAAATCGCACTGAACAAATCACGATCCATTTTAATCGGGTTTTGCTATCGGAACCCAGCAGAAAGAGTCAGCTGGACTGATAAATTTGTTACTATGATGGACGCAGTTTCCTTAGAATGTAAAGAGATTGTTTTACTCGGTGACTTCAATGTAGATCTTATGAAACCAAACAGCCAATGGAGCCAAACGGTAAGGGTGTTGAATTTACATCAGATCATCAAAACACCCACCAGAGTCACACCAACTTCAAAGACAATCATTGACCATATCTATGTCTCAAATGAAAATAACATACTAGAAGCTTGTGTACCAGTCTTCTCTTCTAGTGATCATTACCAGTGTGTGTGTTACATGGTCTAAACATGGAGTGAAAATCCCAAAACCAGGCCACAAAACCATAACCTATCGTTGCTTCTCAAAATTTAATGAACAAAATTTTCTGTTTGATTTAATGAACTCAGAACTTTATACAGTATACAATATTACTGATCCAGATTCAGCGATTGACTTTTGGATCGAAATTTTTACAGAAGTCTATAATAGACATGCTCCATTAAAAACAATCAGAGTAAAGCATATTCCCAAACCACCGTGGTACACGAAAGAATTACAGGAGGCATGCTACCTTAGAGACCTTTTGAAAGAACATGGCTATGAAGAAGAATCAAGGTCACTAAGAAATGCAATAAACTCTCAGAAGCGCAGGGAAAAAACAAAATACTATCGCGAGTTATTAACTTCCAAACAAAATCCAAAACTGGTTTGGCAAGCAATAAACCAGCTTAACAACAACAGTTCTTCTTCAAAATCAACTGTTATCAAAGGTATTTCTGCTGAACAACTTACACTCACTTCTCTACCATTCCAGATACAGTTGTTACTACTGATCACTCAAGCTCTAACGACTTAAAGAACTCCATCAATTTTGTCATGACAAAAAAATCACGTCTGAACTACACATTCCACCCATAACTGTGCACGAGGTGTATCAGTACCTACTTCATCTCAAACAGTCAGGAACACGTGGACTAGATGGCATAGATGGCAAAATTCTGAAACTCTCGGCTCCAGTTATAACTGACACGTTAACGTATATTTTTAATTTGTGCATAGATAGAAATTGTTTTTTCCAAATGCGTTCAAAAAAGCAAAAGTTATACCCATTCATAAATCTGGTGATAATACTGATCCTTCAAACTACAGACCAATATCAATCATATCTATCCTTTCAAAACCTCTAGAAAAGCATTTAAATAAACACATCCTTCATCACTTCAACAAGTACGATTTGCTCCATCCCGGACAGTCTGGTTTCAGACAGAAACATTCCTGCCACTCTGCATTAATCAATCTTGTAGATGTGTGTGCTTGATAGTATTAATAACAACAGATATTGTGGTGTCTTATTCGTTGATTTCAGAAAAGCGTTCGATGTCATTGACCACAATCTCATTATTCGAAAACTGGAAATATACGGTCTTTCAAAATCCGCCCGCCCTTATCCTTCTAAAATCATACATCACAAAACGACAACAATGCGTCTTATTAGGGACGACTGTCTCTTCTGTAACAACTCTTAAGTATGGCGTTCCACAAGGCTCCATTTTAGGCCCGCTACTCTTCTCAATCTACATTAATGACCTACCCCTACATGTGAGATCTACATGCGACCTCTTTGCAGACGACACCACAATTCACACCAGCCATACTGATCCTTCCAGTCTCTCAAAACATTTGCAAGAGAGTACCAACGATCTTGTAAAATGGACCGAACTAATCACATGTCACTTCATCCGCAAAAAACTAAACTAATGTACATTACAACTAGGCAAAAAAGACAAAACCTCACCGATGATTTCCCTCCTATACACCTCAATAATATACTTGTGGAACAGGTTACTGATCATAAAGTATTAGGACTAATAATTGACAATAGTCTCAGCTGGAATCCCCACATAACTTTACTGTGCAAAAGGCTTTCCAGAAAGTTTACCAGCTCACCACCAAAATCAAACACTTTCTTGACTTTCATTCACGAAAACTTTTTTTTCCAAGCCCATATTCAGTCTTATGTTGATTATGCATCGACTATTTGGGACTCTGCAAGTGCAAATACACTAAAACCATTGTTCAGCCTACATAAACGAGCGCTAAAATTAATCCTTCTGAAGAAAACTAGCCTCGAAAGCTCTGATTATAAATATCTTCACATTCTTCCATTCAGCCAAAGACTCAAATACAACAAAGGACTAATGATGCAAGATTCTGACCGGGAATGCTCCAACAACTTTAATGAGCCGATTCTCAAAAGTCTCGTCGAGAAACTCCTCCAAACTCCATATCCCATTCCCCAAATTGACTTATTTAAATCAAGTCTAAACATACTCGGGCTCCTCTTTGTGGAACTCACTTCCAGAATCCATCAAACAAGTCCATTGTACCACAACTTTCAAAAACGCTTACCTTACCCATCTTCTGCGGTAAAAAAAAAAAAAAATCATAAGTAATACCAGCAAGTAATCTCATAATCATAAATCATCCATTTTCATGTACTTAACCATTTTTTTTTTCTCTCTATCTTTTCTTTCTTTTCTTTTATATGTATATATATATATATATATATATATATATATATATATATATATATATATATATATATATATATATATATATATATATATATATATATATATCATAATGTGTGTGTATGTATGTATGTATGTATGTATGTATGCATGTATGAGTATGCGTGTATATGTATGTGTATGTATGTGCATGTATATGACTATATATGTGTATATGACTATGTGTCTGTGTGTGTGTGTGTGTGTGTGTGTGTGTGTGTGTGTGTGTGTGTGGATACATGTATATGTGTGTATATGGATATAATCTTATGAAAATGATTATATGCTGTGCCCTTCTCTCTCTCTCTCTCTCTCTCTCTCTCTCTCTCTCTCTCTCTCTCTCTCTCTCTCTCTCTCTCTCTCTCTCTCTCTCTCTGCGTGCGTGCGTGTGTGTTCCGAATTCCTTACATGCTTTGTCATGTTCATTTTACTGTCTGACTTTATACATGCTAAGTATTGTACGTTTTAGTACATTTCCATTTCAAATTATTATATTCATGCTGTACCCCCCCCCCCCCCCCCCCTTCCATCCCGTCTCTCTCTCTTTTTTTTCTTCTTTTTCGCCCCCCCCCCCCCCCCCCCCCCCCCCCTTCTCACTATGCTTAATACCTTCTACGTATTTTCATGCCTTACAAAAATGATTATATGCTGTGCCTCTCTCTCTCTCTCTCTCTCTCTCTCTCTCTCTCTCTCTCTCTCTCTCTCTCTCTCTCTCTCTCTCTCTCTCTGCATGTACGAGCGTGCATGTATGTGTGTTCTAAAATATGTACGTACTTTGTCGTATTCATTTTACTGTCTGTTTTCATAGATGCTAATCTTGTACGTTGTAGTACATTTACATATGTACCCCCAGCCCACCTCACTCTCTAGCCCCACTGTCTCCTTCCTCTTCATTATTGTTATTCTCATTTTTATTTCTATTTTGTGTTTGTTAATTATTATTCATATTTTTTTGTTTCATTTTCATTTATCTTTTATTATCATTTGATGTTCTTTTATGATTACATGACCGCCTTGCTTGCTTTTTTTTTAATTTAATTTTATTTATTTATTTTTTTTTTTTCATTAATTGATTTCACTGCATGTTAAACATATATATATATACACATACACACACATATATACATATATATACATATATATATATATATATATATATATATATATATATATATATATATATATATATATATATATATATATATATACACATACACACACATATTACATATACATATATCACACACACACATACACACATACATATACACACATACACATACATACACACATATACACACACATACATATACATGCACACGCATATATGTATACATATACATACATACATACACATACACATATACATACACAATACACACACATATATACATATACACATACACACACACACATATATACACATACATACACACACATACGCATATATACACACACTATACACACATACATACATACACACACATACACATGCACACATACATGTATCTATAGATATACATACGTTTTACAATCTTGTTCATGTTTCTAATATAAGTATTCCTACTCATGTACTCCATCATCCATTTTTATATAGCCTCTTCTCCCTCATTTCCATCCATAATTATACATTTCCAAGCATATTCATATTCATTCATTACACATATTTTCCTCAACACATATTCATTTCCATAATTCCATTCCTTCATATTATATTACATTCACATTCTCTCATATTACACCCTTGTATTCACTTTTATAGTTATCTTTCCATCATGCATATGTACATAGTCCTTGTCTACTTCACATCTGAGTATACATTTGCATAATCTTATTTGTGTTCATATAACATCTCTTTCGTAAAGCTGTTCATATCATCACACAAATTGCAATCTCATACTCATTCAGGTATTCATATTACTTTCCATTTCTGAGAAACACCTTACGAGTTAAATCCATGATTCAGCCCTTCTCTATATTATATTATAACCACACATCCATGTTCATTTATTATGCATATAGATTCATATGTTTATACATAAACATTCACATAATCATACATACATACATACACATACCCATAGACATATACATATACAGCTTAAATTCAGAGCCCACAGAAGCAAAACCAAGTCTCATTTCTTTGTCTTATATTTGTGTTTTCTCTGTATTTTAATGCATAAAAAAACGTATACATTGCTAGGTCACGTATCATTTCCATATTTTCATTTTGTAATAGGTTTCTTAGTGTAATTGTATCCTTATTTCTGTAATGTTTATAAATATATTCTCCCTTAATTGTCTGTAACATGGGCATATCTTAAAAAAGTGTAATTCGGTTTCTTCTGTTGGACAAAAAGGACATGTTGTAATTGCATCCTTGTCTGTAAACTTTTTGTTTGTGTGTAATTCGTTTACCCCTAAACGTAGTCTGGTTAGTGCTTTTCTAAATTTCGCTATTGTGATGTCGTAAAAATACTTTTCAGTATGGTGTGTACAATTTGAAAGAGCGGTAAGTATTAAAACGTTCGCTATTTTCTATTTATCATGCCAGTTCTGCTTGTGGCAATCTATCATTCTTTGTTTTAATATACTGAAATAAATCTGTTCTCATCTCCTACCCCTTCATTTAGCCACACTTCTGAAAAGCCGTATATGTCTAAACAGCGTTTTAATTCTAATGCCCAATTTTGGGTTTTGTTTATTTCGGTCTTTTCTCTTTCATATGCTTGTTTGGGGAGTCTGTTTGGTTCCATTTTTATAATTTTAAACCAATACCTAATCGCCCTTATTGTGCTGTCTATGCATACAGGATATCTACCCAACTCTCCATATATTAGATTATTTGGGGTTTTCTTGCCCACACCCATATATTTTTTACAAGCGAACAAGTGTATATTTTCTATTGCTTTATATCTAGTTAGACCCCATGCTTCTGCTGCGTATAGAGAGTTTAGTTGTCAAGGTGAAACCTAGGTACTTATAACTGTTTTACTACTTCTATTTCTTGGTCTTTGTAGTACCATTTCTCCTTTTTGCCCAAATAGCCCCCTTTCCTAAAAACCATTATTTTTTTTTTTGTAGATTTACTGTTAAACCTATAGAATCCGAGGCTTGTTGTAGATTCTTCAATTGATTTTGTAAGCCCGCTGGTGTTAATGATATCAGGGCTATGTCATCTGCAAAAGCAATGTGAAATCTCTCTTCTGCACCTGGTAGAAATTGATAACCATGTCTGCCTTTTCTTGTGACATTGTCCGCCACTTCTGTTATTAATAGAGAAAAGATCAAGGGGGACAACAAACAACCTTGTTTTACTCCTGCTGGGCATTCGAAAAACTCTGTTAGTTCAGTTCCAAATCTAACACAAGCTTGTACTGTTTTGTATATGCCTTTTAACATGTTGAGCATTTTTGTAGATACTTTTATGTTTCTGTAGAATCTCCCATAATTTATCTCTATTTACAGTATCAAATGCTTTCTGATAATCTATGAATGCTACATAAAAATTTACTTCTACGTCTGCCATAGAGGCAATTTGTTATCATAGTTGTTAATGTGAAAATGTGGTCTATTGTCGAATATCCCCTTCTAAATCCTGCTTGTTCCTTGCTAATTTTGTTCTCATCTTCTGCCCAGTTGTAAAGTCTTTTGTTGATTATTGCTGTAAAAATTTTACTTGTAATGCATAACAGTGAAATCCCTCTATAATTTCCTGGGTTTTGCTTATCACCTTTCTTGTGGAGTGGTACAATTACTGCACATGACCATTCTAAGGGAAATAACTTTCTTGGAACAGTTTATTGAATA
>JADBJO010011036.1:16127-23627 GCA_016801955.1 Conus betulinus
ACTATTTCCCCTATTAAAATGAACTTGATTTATCATTATTGGATACTGAGGAACACCTTGCTTGCCTTAACCATCATTACCATCAGTGCTATTGCTGCTGCTGGATATTGAGGAACACCTTGCTTGCCCTAACCATCATTACCACCAGTGCTATTGCTGCTGCTGCCAGGACAGTAGCTGCTCACTATTTGCTCTTTCTCTTGGTCAGGTCAGTCCGCATTCACGCTGCATTCAGATCAAAGCCAGCTGTGGACGTCAAAGATAAGGGGCAGTGAACCTAGCCAGGTCATTGCACCGCCACTGCTTGATAGGACAGGGGCACTTGTCTTGAGTGACCTGACGCCAACCCTGACATGGACCCTCGCGGTCGGCTGGGCTATTAGCAACGTGATTTGAGTTGATTTTACCGACCACTCAAACACATCTTAATCATTGGCTGTGCCTCTCCATTGTCTTTGCGTCAGACGTTCTGCTCGTGGTCTATGTCATGTGACGTAGCCTCACATCAAGGCATGTGACGCTCCATCACATGTAGTCTAGTGATATGAATCATTTCCCCCATGCCACAACTAAAAGGGAAGAATATTGATGTGGCTTGACTAGTGTAGCGGCGTCCCCAAATAATTGTGAGAATTACTCATTAAATAAACAATGGTGGTCATTGGGTGAAAGTGACCACTGAGAGTTTAAAAAGGGCTGCTAAGGTGCTGGTCATGTGTTTTGAACACTGAGTATGCACTCACTAGGAGGAGGGAGGAAAGAATCAGTTTTAGCCCAGCAGATGGCCTAGAGACTCGAACCTGTCAGGACGTTGGTCAAGGGGTCTTCACCGCTGACCAGTCATTACCAGGTGAGCTATAGATAGTTGGGGAAAGCTACACAGGGAAAACCTAAAGAAAAGAGAAAGAAAGAATTCATATGTTGAATTGGGAAGCAGGTTACTTACACGAACCTTATTCGTGTTTCAGCCCTTCATCTTCACCCCGTCAGCTACTCCTCCTCTGAGACGTGTGGTTAACGATGGCCATGGTGTGGGGAACACACTGGTAGTTCAGCCCCAGCAATTAAAAGACTCCAGGTAGAGGAGTTGGATCTCATCATTTCCCCAGTGACAGGAGAGTTCAAGGGGACAGAGAACGTTTTCTGATGTGGACAGGGCATCATGACAGTATGGGGCGAGTCTTGTCTCTGATGCAGGTATGGCATCATGAATTGTAGGAATTATTTGTTATCCTGGTCTGGATCTTGGGCCAATGTTATGTGAAGGTCATGACTTTATAGTCTAGTAGGTTGTGACTATTCTTTCTTCGGCAAGAAGAAAGAAACTTGTAAGAATTTATTGATTTCAGTTCGTAACCTGATTTTATCTCTCAGTGTGAAGAGAAAGAGAGATACATGTATAGAATCTGTTTATTGATTGTTCGATTCATTTAGTAAAGTGCTTTCCCCCCCGAAGGAGAGGGTGAGAAGAAAAACACATTTGGTAGTGCGCCTTTTGGTTGATTGGAGGGATTGCGTGTGCGTATGGAGTAAATGCTGTCATGAATGCGTGTGTGCAAAAGTGACAGTGTGACAGTCTAGCAATTGTAAAGATGATGCTAGGTCGCAAGACAGCGTGGTCCCTACCGCCACATATGGAATACAGAAGTCGATGGTCGCAGTTACCGAACTAATTTGATTGGAAGTGTGTATAAAGAGAAAGTGTAATAGTCGCACAACGACTGTTAATGGAGCCCACCATATTTCCAGGTGCTCTGGCATTGCTATCACAATTATGACAGAGACGAACCAACAGAAGGCTTGACCTCCACAGATAGTATCAGAGAGGCGCACCTACTCCACACGTTCGCCACGCATCGTCAAACTCTAACGGGAACGCGACACTGCTCCGTGCAACTTGGATCCCACATGCACAGACGGAGAGTTGCTGTAACATTCAGAGGTAGATACACGTTGTCGAAGAAGCCAAAAAAAAAAAAAAAAATAAGAGTGCAGTGATATCCTGTCGACAAGTGCGCGGAACTCCGTGGGAAGCCGTCAACTTTTCCTAAAGAAGTCTTTTGTTTTTCACAGTCACTAACCATCCCCAGCATCGTTCACGATATCCAGTAGACCATTGTGGGTAAAGAAGCGAAAAAAAAATCCCTGTCTTAAGTGCAGTTTTACTTTGTTGGCCAAAAGCTTTACATTATGGCGTCTCGTTGGACAGCAATGACTGTGACAGTATATTCAGGGGGTCTTGCTCTAAAAACACATTCGAAAATGGCAAGATGGCGGAGGTTTTGCTGTGGGAAAATCAGCGCAATAAAATTGATTTCCTAATAATATACTGACTTCACAGGGAGGAAAATGCTTAATGTTTGGGCGTGCAATTCACGTTTATGGGCCCGTTTGTCTTATCACTTGGTGCTCCTTTAAGGCTATGGCGGAGCTTAAAAGGCGATGGATATCGGTTGGCTCAATGTCAGTGCAGCTGAATGTTGAGACTTCGAATCTCTCTGTCTTCAACAAGGAAATAATGGGTAATTTTGTTTGTCCATTTGTAAGTGTTGTCGTTCTGGTGGCATCAGTGTGATGT
The DNA here is from genome assembly GCA_016801955.1 of Conus betulinus. Lineage (NCBI taxonomy): Eukaryota > Metazoa > Mollusca > Gastropoda > Neogastropoda > Conidae > Conus > Conus betulinus. The sequence continues at coordinate 18,706 of JADBJO010011036.1, forward strand.
TAGATATATCATCTCTCCTAATCCCCTGGGATGGTCATTGCTTTTGGCCGTGTCAATCCTGGTGAGCGTGGATGTAAAACTTCGATGCATCAACAACTTTTAGTGTAGACGATGGCAAACGATACTGGCGTGCAGTTTTATTCTCGAATGAGCATTAGGTCAGCGTACAGTTAGACATCTTCTAAGTCTGCACAATAACACACACCTTCCGCTTTCTCTTCCATTCCCCTCTCCACTCCATCCTAACCCTTTTCTTACTATCTCTCTTGAAAAATTCAGCAATTTATTTACTTTTCACCTTAGAACCCTGTGGCCTTATAACTTAGCAGCATCGGTGCCGCGTATATGGACAATTCTAAACGTAGTGACACCTCCCTGATAAAAATGAAGCGGAAACCGGAAAGAATACGTAACATATTCTCTTTGCCCTCATTACTCATTTCACTCAAGAACTCTTTTGTAGAGCAGTTTCTGGGGAACAGAGAAGTGATTGAAATGTCGGCAGTAAAATATTTCATACGCATGTATAAACTATTCAATGTTAGCTTAAAACTGAAGGTAATTTCAAATCCATTGATTGTAGTTTTGATAATTAGAACGCGTTTGTTTGTGATGAAAGACCGAATGTTTTCTCCTTGCTCCCCATTCTCCAACACCGTCCCCCCACCTCCCCCTATTAATCTTTTTGCTTTAAATTAATGTCTGCAGTCAGCTTTGAGTCTGCCTCTTCTGACAACAGTTTAGTAGTGACTGAGCATCCCTCTCTCCTTCATTCCCCTGCCCTCACCCCCCCCCCCCCCCCCCCCCCCGAGTGCACCTCTATGACAGTCCATGATCGTTCCCATGAATCATGATCACTTTGACACAATATATCAAAGTCTGTCAGTCTATCTATCGATCTATTTGTCTGTCTGTCTATCTATCTATCTATCTATCTATCTATCTATCTATCTATCTATCTAGACAATTCGAATGAAATAAAGACACACGGAGAAGAATAAGGACGAAGACTAATTATAAAATTGATAACAAAAACAACGGCAAAAACAGGATGCAAAACAAAACCAAATAAGAGGAGGAGCTGGAAGACGGGAACAAAAAGAAGACGAGCAAAACGAAGATGAAGAAGAGCAGGAGGAGGAGGAAGAAGAAACGTGGTGTGAATCGCAATCAACGACAAAAGCGGATAAACCGGATTGTCAGACACTAAAAATATTCATTGTCAAGAGGAGGGTTAAAACAAAGTCATCATATTCAGAATGCCGCAACATCAACAACGTCGCCCTCATTATCCATGTCATCATCAACAACAACATAGTCCTCCTCCTCTCCTCCTCCTCTTCCTCGTCTTCATCAAAAGATCAAGTTGAAGAGACAACAACAACAACAACAACAAACCAAGCAACCAAGCAACCAAACAAATAAAAACATCGACAGAGACAACAGTTAAGAAAAGTAAAATGAACGCAGGAGAAAAAAAAGAAACAAACAAACAAAAAATCAGAAACAATAACCACTATAACAACAGCAGTGACGACAACAACACGTCGGCAGGAACACCACCACCACTATCGAACAGCAACCAGACACAGGAGAAAAGCCAGACACAGGAGAAGAGCCAGACACAGGAGAAGAGCCAGACACAGGAGAAGCGCCAGACACAGGAGAAGAGCCAGACAGCTGGCGAGGGCTGACCTGTGGAAAGGCACTCCCATGTTGAAGACAGAGATCATGACCTGGATTCCACAGGTCATGGCGGCGGGGCTGAGGAGGAAGAACACCCTCTTCTTCTGGTACCGCCCGAACTCGCCCAGCTGAGAGGTTAGCTCGTCAAACTTCATGCTGCTCGGCTGGCTGGTATGCTGCTGCTGCTGCTGCTGTTGGTGCTGGTGGTGGTGGTCTGTGTCGGCGTCTTGATCTCTCCCCTGGCTGTCCTGTAGAACAGTTGGACGGTTGGTTGATGCTGTAGGTTCGGATCGATGTAGGGGTGCGCGTTCTTTGGTGTTTGTTCTAATGGGCGTGGTGGTTAAGATTAGGGTTTTCTCTGTTTTGTTCGTTTGTTTGTGTTTTGCAATTTTTTGTGCGTTTACTGTAATTCTTCTTCTTCTTCTTCTTCTTCTTCTTCTCTTCTCCCTCCCTCCCTCCCACCCTCCCCCCTCTCTCTTCCCTTTCGATGAAACTTTTGTTCTCTAAGCCTTGACAACGTAATGACCACAGGGAAAAGAGTCACTGACACAGTGTTTAAGCTATGAAATGAACACATTAACAAAAGGCTATACAAAAAAAAGCTAAGCATTAAAAATATATATAAAAAAAAAAAAAATAAAACACTATCGATGATATTATGACACAAAAGTTTTTAGAAACTTCATTCCTAACAAAATGTTCCAGATTTTAATGGGTTCTCTGATTCATCAAAACTCCGAAAGCTTCAGTCAAAGATGTTCGACTCAGTGAAACCAAACCTTACTGGCGGGAAAATGCCGGCATAATAATTTTTTCAAACGTGTGTCTTGGGGTGGTGTCTTTTCATGGGAGACGTGACTTGAGAAAAGCTGTACCAGGGCCTAGCTGTCGGACAATCTTTACGAAGCAGGAGCAGAAGAGAGCTAAGTCTGGAACACCAGCCCGGAACCCCACGACACACCGGCCAGCGGAGTCCCTGTCAGAGCGTGTGGACGCCAAGCAGACCTCAAAGTAAGTGGACGACGAGGCGACACACTTCCTTCAGCGAGCCACTACCACCGCATCAGTTATCTCCCCTATCACGGTACGCAGTGTATGGCAGATAAAGCTTATCCATGTCATCAAACAAAAGAAAAAGTAGTTACCGGTGATTTGAATTTTCAATGGCTCTCGCCCTCCTCAGTGGAGACAGTCGACGTGTGTGCCGGTCTGATAACCGGAGATTGTGATGGTCCACAAAAGTGCACCGTTGTTGGAGAGTCGTGCGTGTGCCGTTGTCGTGTCGTCAGTGCGGGCAGTTTGGGTCGTGGTGCAGCGATAAGACGGGAGAGCATTGCCCCTCGCCTTGTCTCCAGAAGTGTGCAGCTTTTATATCACGATGACGACAAAGGCGCAAGAGGAGACCCCTTTCTCTGAGAGGGTTATCGGCCCCTTACCCACCCACCTGCACCCCCTCCACCTAAAATAACCCGTGGTATTCTTCCACTTGGAAAGTTACTGTAGTGGGTAAGGGCTGTAGGCCTGTGGCAGAGACAATGAGGTCAGACAGCATCTGTGATAGGCTGTCACCACGGGATACACAGCAAAAAGGAACAGTCAGCACACGGTCTTTGGATGACGTCTTCCGCTGGTTTATTCCACGAACTGACCTATATCCACAGTATGCTCCCACCGCCGCCAGAGACGATCTCTTTTTAGCTGGGTCTGTTTCTTTGTGTGTCGGCCTTTCAGTAAAAATTACAAAGCAGGCCTAGTTCATAGTTTAACCATTATTGATTCTACGACTACTATCGTCCTATTATCACAAAAAATGGTAGTACTCCTCCCTTTATTATTTAGGTCTTTTCATCATCATCAACATCATTACAATTGTTACTATTGTTATCATTATTATCATTGTCATCATTATTATTGTTAGCTATGCTCTCTCTCCTCTCTCTCTCTCTTTCTCTCTCTCTCTCTCTCTCTCTCTCTCGATGAAACTTTTTTTTCTCTAAGCCTTGACAACGTAATGACCCCAGGGGAAAAAAGTCTCAGGGAAAGAAAGTCCTCGTTTTCCTTCAACACCCATCCTGCACCGAATGTGTGAAGAGAAGTGATTGCTCGTTCTTCGTTTTCATTGTCCTGAATGTTGTTTGTTTTACCTCAAGAAGACCTGAGAGGTCGAAACGCGTCGTGATGGGTCTTGTAATCTGTTTGTCCATCTTGTCTTGCGGAATCAATAACAATACCCTTCTTTTAAAATTACAAAGAACAAGCAAGCAAGCTAACAATCGAACCAACCAACCAGCTAACCCAACTGCTGAGCCGATTTAAACGAAACTTTGTGAATAGGTAGACAGTAGTCTGATAAGGGAGATTCTAAAGGAGGCGGGAACAGAAAACAGTAAATAGCGAACAAATACGGTGACTCTTCCTTTCACGATGAAATGATTATAGGCTTATAATTCCAAACGAATGCTGCTTACGACACCGAATCGCTTGGCAGAAATGTCAATGAGAGCAACTTGTTCGTAATTATTTGGTCATAAAGGTCAAAATTGTTGGTTTTGGAGTAGATTCATATCAAAAGCGAATCCAATAATTTTTTTTTTTCACTTTCTTTACAATTGCAATACATTCATCAAAGTGTAACATAGTAGAATATACATTATGACCATTCAGTGCACAGGCAGTAGTTCTGGCATTGCAAACGTAATGATAATAATGTTAATAATAATGTTAATTATATAGCGCCTATTCTCTAAAAATTAGGGCTCTAAGTGCTTTACATGACCAACAACACAGACACACAGACAGACAGACAGACAGACACAGACACACACACACACACACACACACACACACACATACACACACACACGCGCGCGCGCGCGCGCGCGCGCGCGTATCCATGTACTCACGCATGACCACACACCCACACTCACAGACACCCAGACGCACGCACGCACGCACAACACAGCCTGCACGTACAAGCGACACAACCACCAGGCACTCACGCGTGCACGCAAAATCCCACTCAGACACTTGGAAGGTGGACTGGGAAGTTGAGGGGAGGGGGTGGGTGGGGTGTGGATTACGACTGATGAAATAAATTTGTTTTTAACGGCAGATTTGAAAGAAAAGGGTGAAGGTAGGTGTCTGACACTGATGGGAAGTGTATTCCAGACAGTTGGTCCTTGGAAGGGTAGATTTTGTTTCACTTAAAAATACCAGTGTTAGAGTACAGTGCCTTG
>JADBJO010011036.1:28627-31127 GCA_016801955.1 Conus betulinus
TTGTGTGGCAAGTTCTGCAACGAGAGATATGCGAAGAAATTTGTTTCTTTCGTTCAACAGTTCATTTTCTGACAACAATAGGTCACAGTCACCTTGGTCACAAGGTCACCTTGACGGTCAGTAATCTTTACGACCCTTTGTCGTCAGAAATGTGCCAAATGCGACAGAGGAAGCAAGAAACAAAGACAAACAACAGTAGAAGGAATTACAAGAGTAAGGAAGAGGAGATGAAAGAGGAGGAGGGGAAAAAGCCGAGAGAAGGTGGGAGGGTAGCATGAGGAAAAAAAAGGGTGGTGAGGAGAGGAAAAGTAAGGTTAAAAAAAAGACGCAAAAGGAGGATTCAGACACAAAAGAGGACACAGGACGACAAGAAGGAGGAGAAGAAGAGGAATGAATAGAGGTGAAGTCGGATGATGGGGTGAAAAGGGGGAATGAAGAGGAGAGGGACAGACAACAAGGTGGAAAAAGGGGAAAAAAGTAGAAGGAAAGAGACAGAGGAGCAAGAAGTAGAAGGAAAAGACAGAGGAGCAAGAAGTAGAAGGAAAAGACGGAGGAGCCTATAAAAAAGACGATGAGAGAAAAAAAGGGGAGGAAAAAAAAAAACGACTGTATACTAAGCAAATAAGATTAGACCCATGCCATACCTCTCACTCGTTTCAAAGTAATTTCAGACGGTCGTCTTGAAATTTTAGCGGAATAATTTGTCACAACACAGCCTTTACACGTTAATCATCAGCCTGCTTGTGGGAGGATCATGACAGAAACTGTTGGTCTGTGTCTCCCGGAAACCATGTTGCTGGCAGAGGACGGGTTGATCCTCATGGCTACTCTCTTTGACCTTACGGCAGCATTTGACGTGTTAGGTCGTTCCATCCACCTAAAGAGGTTGACACAGCCGCTATCCGAGTCCCCGTTAAAGTTCTTGACTGGTTTGTATCTCACGCCACTAATCTTTGTCAGTCAGATGTCATCGATTGTTGCTTGTCCGCTCAACGAAGCATTGAATATGGTGTGTCCCCAGACCTCTGTGTTGGGACCTGTGTTGTTCACACTCTATTTCTAAAGCGCTCGCCCGACATCCTTTTTAAAACATGAGTGTGAATTTTTTACTAATATTAAATGACACAGAATGGTAAGAAGAAAAAGTGCGACACTTTAATTTTGGCATGTTCGGTCTATAATGAATTACAAATTGAAAAGTTCTTCTCTGATAATCTATGGTTAAATTTTACCAAAACAGAAATGATGCATTCTGTCACTTCCTTATGAGTCCAGGAAGGCAGGGAGAAGGTCAGAAAACATTTGTGGCAATGACCTCCATTGTGAATCATGTGTCAAAAATCTTGAGGTTAAATTTGATGAATCTCTTTCACTGTAAGTAAGCAGTGCGTGTGATGCATTGTTTTTTTGGAACTCCGCTTTGATGCGTTAAATCATCAACACCTTTCAGCTGAAGCAAGAACAAGACTCCTCATTTCACTGATTACTTAATTACTTATCGCTTTGATTTCTGTGTGTTCAACATTGCAGAGTTTTTAATAAAAAATCATTTACGGTCTCCAGAGAATCCAAAAACAGCAGAGCGCATCCTGTCCTTAATTTATAAACAAATTGAGATCACGTGACATCAATGCTCACAGACCTTTCACTGGGTGTCTGTTAAAGGCGTTGCAAATACAAACTGGCTGTGTCCTTTCCGTTTCTCTGAAGGCCCCCTTCCGCCATACACGTCCACAACTCTCTGCTCATACCAGTCACCTCTCAACTCTGTGATCCCCTGGTCAAAAGGTCCTGACAATCCTTAAAAGAGACGTTAAATCGTTTGCTGAGCATACCTTCAGCTGTGCCACCCCGCTCGTTTGGGAACTCACTGCCACCTATTGTATGAAAGCTGCCTACCTTGCTTGCTTTCAAAGCACTTCTAAAACTACGTTTTTCCAGTCAAGAATTTTAAACGATCTTGTCGCGTACATAAGCGTGCACAATATGATATGTTGTACTTTAGGTATTACCTGTAAATTAATGAATGAAACAGTGAATGTTTTTTGAAAATGTAATGAGTAGTACCCCACCAGAATCGCACCTTAAAAAAACATATTTATTACTGTTTTATCCATCATCATCACATCATAATCATCATGATCGTGATCATGATCATCATCATGATCATAATCATCATCATCGTCGTCGTCGTCGTCGTCATCGTGATCATCATCATCATCATCATCATCATCGTCGTCGTCGTCGTCGTCGTCGTAATCATCATTGTCATCATCGTTATCTTCATCATTATCATAACTATCATCATCATTTTCATGAATAATATGAAATTAGCAGCAGCCGCAGCAGCAGCAATAGCAGCCGCTACAGTAGTAGCAGGAATAGTAAAGGCAGCAGGAGCATTGTAGTAGCAGCAGTGGTAGTAGTGTTGTGTAAGTCGTAGTAGTGATTAGAACAAACACGAGGGAAAAAGAATGCAAAATAAACGTACTTCCAGTTT
>JADBJO010011036.1:36127-43627 GCA_016801955.1 Conus betulinus
TGAGGACAAATGCGGTTTTGTGACACATCGCGTCGCAACACATTCTGTGGTTGATAAAAGAACGATTTCATGACCTTTCTCAAATACGGGGTTTCCTGTCATTGATGGTGACCCTGCACATTAGGGCAGCCGAATCGGGCAAATTTACTTCTTCCCCGCACCCCCCCCCCCCCCCCCCCCCCCCCCCCCCCCCCCCCATCCCTGTCACTTCCGTGGCCACTGGGTTCATGAACGATTATGATGATTGAGCCCAGTTAGAGTCTGGATTCTGTGGTTTCTTACTTCCTTTCTGTCATTTTTCCTTTCGGTCTTTTTTTTCTTTGTTTCATTCTTTGTAACGCCGTTTTCTCCTCCTGCTCCTGCTCCTTCCTCCTCCCCCCTCTCTTTCTCTCTCTCTAACGATACACAGAATTTGTAGCAATTGTTCTTTATTCATTTTTTTCTGTCTGTCTGTTTGAAAGTATTGTCTGTCTGTTCTCTCTCTCTCTCTCTCTCTCTCTCTCTCTCTCTCTCTCTCTCTCTCTCTCTCTCTCTCTCTCTCTCTCTCTCTGTGGTTTGAGAATGAGAAAACATTGATTCTCTCTCTCTCACCACCCCCCACACACCAAACACACACAACACACACACACACACACACACACACACACACACACACGCACGCACGCACGCACACGCACGCACACACACACACACACACACACACACACACACACACACACACACACACACACACACACACATCTCTCTCCTTCTGTCTCTCCCTCCACACACACACACACACACACACACACACACAAACACACACAGACCCCCCCCCCCCCCACACACACACACACACACATGCACACACATTGTCTGTCTGTCTGTCTGTCTGTCTGTCTGTCTGTCTGTCTGTCTGTCTGTCTCCTCTCTCTCTCTCTCTCTCTCTCTTCCCGTAGACAACACACAGAACAAGCAGTATTTGTTTGCTATGTAAATGTATCAGGTACGGAGTATATAGGCAAGCTGGAAGGTGTGTGTGTGTGTGTGTGTGTGTGTGTGTGTGTGTGTGTGTGTGTGTGTGTGTTGGGGGGGGGGGTGTGTAGGGGGTACAAGGACGGGGGGATGGGGGTGCTCCTTGCATGTTTGTGTGTGTTCTGTGCTGTCATTTCTGCTAGGCAATTCGGTGTCGTAAGAAAGATTCGTTATGGGCATGTATATATTTCATAATGGTAGCGAGAGTTACTCAACTTGTTTGTTATACCCTACAATATGTTGACGTCTCTGTCACACCCATCGCTCCCCCCCCCACCCCCCCACCCCTCTCTCTCATCCTCTTATCCCCCTTTTTTACGAACCACTGACGTCTCTTGATATATGTTTCGTCTACATATTTTCAACGAAACTGTTGTGATGGCCGCGGAAAAATTGTGAAGGTCTCTGAATCATTTTGGACTATTTATGCTGACCCCACGATGACATAGCATGAATGTGTGTGTGTGTGTGTGTGTGTGTGTGTGTGTGTGTGTGTGTGTGTGTGTGTGTGTGTGTGTGTGTGTGTGAGAGAGAGAGAGAGAGAGAGAGAGTATCCCAGTGAAATACATAGCTGAATGCAATGACAACATCGCTTCAATCTATTCAAAAGGTTATATAAACTGATATAATGCTTAGCTCTGTCTGTCTGTCTCTCTGTCAGTCTGTCTCTCTCTGACAAGACGCATTTCGGTCTTGGGGGTTTCTAATACGCATCTTAGCCAGGAGAACAACGTGGGCAGTCGATCTCCAGTAAGCAGGGAATGAGCTCAAGATAGTCCACCAAGCCATTGTAGAATCCACAGACTGGACGATTGAACTGTCGTTGGGTAGAAACTTGATAAGCTACAATCCCATTTTGCCAGATCGGTACACAATGTATACCTGGAGCACGAGTCAATTTGTCAAAGTACCTATCTATTAATCCTCATTCCTACTCACCACCACCTACCCTTCCCCTCTCCTCCCCCCCTCTCCCGCGCTCGCGGTGTGTGTGTGTGTACGAAGTAAATAGTGGGGAGAAACAAGCGCAGGATTACAATTCCTCCGTCATTGCAACGATGACTTGGCAAAAGAAAGAAAAAGAAATGCAGGGAGATAAAGATAACGGGAAAGAACGCGAGGGTGTTCGATAGAAGATATAAAAATCTTCAGTCGCAGCATGTGGGAGCCATTATTTTTCCATTTTCAAACCAGTTTCATTGAGATCGCTTGTTCTGAATCCTTTCATCTGCTGAGCTGGACTCATATGTGTAACAGGACTGGTTGTATTGGACACCCATTTGGCATTAAATGGAGATATACAACAGTCTCTAATTCTGCGATATTTTCACAACCACATGTTCAAAACCTGAGTCTAACAGTATCCCGAAGTAGCCAGTAAAAGGCTGAAAACCAAATACGAAGAAAGCTCTGGAAGTATCTTTCAGTTTGTCAGTCCAACGCAGGTCGTGCTTTGTTCTGTTTAGGATAGGTAATTTACCTGGGCAGCTAAACCAGCTGAGGGAGACAGGATATCAAGGTCCTGAAAGTTATCTGAAACAATATATGACAGAGAAGAGTTGCTGATCGCATGGACCCAGCCTTTGGTCATCACATACTCAAGAAAGTAACCCCTTGCCATATCAGACTTACCACACAGTCAGTGTTATTAATGACTCTAGTAAAGTAATATGAAGACCGTAATCAACAGAGTGAAACCATTAACAGACAGATTCTTGTTGAAACACTGGCAATGTTCCAAGCTGGAAGAAGCACCACCGAACAAATCTTGAACTCCAAATCATTTTTGAGAGATACTTTTCAACTCCAGGAAAATCTACCCCCATGTCTTCATAGACTTTAAGAAAGCATTTGACAGGCTGGCATGCAGAACGTATGGCATAGGCAGGAATTCTGTCTGGATCCTAGTGTAAGTTCACGGGAGAGCTATCAGCACAGTCTTGTATGACGCCAATCTGAGCCAATGATTGCACACAACTATTGACGTCAGACAGGGCTGTCGTTTTTTCTCCTTCCCTCTTCATCATCATCTTTCTGGAATGACCCATGACTGATGCACAAGATGACCATCATAGGACAGTGAACATTACAGACAGGACCAGCACCAACCTACTCTTCACCAAAATCATCTCTATGATTTGGAAATCAGTACAGGAAATACCACAGCAAAGCACTGAGAGAGACACCAAAGCAAATAGTTTAAGACAGTAAAACAGCACCTTCAAGATCCTGGCAGCAGTCGTGACAGATGAAAGGTCCAAAGTAGAAGTCTTCCTTAGAATGCCCCACGCATAAACAGTGATCTCATAGCGCCGGACCATCCGGAGCAACGACGTTACCCTCAGTTCCAAGATAAAATGATGCTCACACCAGCGAAATTAGTTTTCTCAATTCTTGTGGCTCCTAACAGCAGATAAAAAAAAAAAAAAAAAAAAAAAAAAAAAAAAAAAAAGAAAAAAAGAAAGAATCCAGGCATTTGAAAGGAGATGCTACAGCAGATCTGATGCAATATCATACAAAGACCGTCACCAAGAAAACGTGCTAAAACAGTCGAGGTAGTCATTGGCCGTTCTGTGACTCGTGGTCAACAGTCATGAAAATCCAGAAGCGAAAAGTAAGATGGTACTTCGCATATTTCTACTTTTATCCAGCCTTAAAAAAAGTCCTCTAGGACACCATACCAGGAAGCAGGAGAAAGGACATACAAGAAAGGGTTGAGAGGACAACCAGGAAAGCACGTGTATGAGCTTTGCCATTTCCCCAAGAGTGGCAGAGTACAGCCGAGGATAGAGGGCGATGGTCAAGTCAAGTGGTGACACAATGATCCTAAGGGTCATGGACTAATGATAATGATGGTGATGATGACAATAATGGATCATAATGAGACATTTTGCAATCTGTTAGCCTCCTTCTCTGATTTCTTCGAACTTCAGCCAGTCAGGACTTAATGTTGATGCTGCCACAGTGAAATAAATTCAAAGTAAGTTCGGACTGCAAGTTACTAGGGTAATGAAGCATTGATTGAAGTTTAAGTAAACTGGCGAAAAAATCAAACGAGAGAGAGAGAGAGAGAGAGAGAGAGAGAGAGAGAGAGAGAGAGAGAGAGAGAGAGAGATGAATGTTTCTTTTTTATTAGATCAATATTTACATCGCATGTAGCTGACGCGTTGTAAGTCCCCACATGAGGTTTGGAGACAAGAGATGCTTCTTGATCAGCTCTGTCATCTGTCTCCATCGTTTGTAAGTGCTGAAGGAAGACAAGGAACCTCCAGTTCTGGAGCAAAATTCAAACACATCATGATACGTTGAAACCTTGTTGCGTTGTCTATGCAAGGGATTGAAATACTTAATCACGTAACACGAGTCCTCAACCACAAACCCCTGCTTTAATCGACACAGTTCATGCCCACAATCCCTTTCATCTTCCGCTTCTGCGCACTCCGTTTTTAGGTTACAGGCGAGACGAGGTCTAAAATCGGGCCAGTTAGGAACAGAACAGTTCCATCTTGCGTCTGGAAGTTTTGTTGGCATTTTAGAGACCTGTCAAAAGAATAAAAATGTCAGCTGCATCTCTAGATCCTGACGTACACTTCATCATCACCATTCTAAGCGTCATCATAGGAGCAATAGTACACTTTAGCCAGTGTTTTCTGCTCCTTTTCATGTCTTTGTGCCATTCTGTCTGTCTGTCTTCTTCAGAATTTATTGATTTATTCATGAATGTATTCATTCATTCATTCATTCATTTGCTTTATTTGTTTACCTATTTATCTATTCATCTATTTATATATTTACATATTTATTCATTTATAGACTCATTTATTACTTCATTCATTGAATTTTGTACTTAATTATATAGTCATTGAATTAATTTATGAATGAATGTGGTGATTCAATTTTGTAAATCAATTATTAACTTGTGAAGCTGTATAAAGGAGGAGAGTTTGTTTTGCTTTTTGAGGACCGTCAGTGTGACACATGTACTCAATTCTCCTCCTCCTCTTCTTCCTCCTCCTCCAAGTCATCGTCATCATCATCATTATCCTTATTATCATCACCATGTTTTTTTTTTGTTTTTTTTATCAGAACTGAACAACAATTTCTCAGGGAGTGACTTCTTCTTCTTGTCATAATATCTGTGCTCGATTACTTCAGAGACTTCGATTTGATCATCACAGATTTCTGTAAAGTTTTTCAAAACCTGTGATGTAGTGTCGTTGCTTTTATCTCCATAGTTAGACTTGAGGATGTTAAAACTGTATGCACCATTGTCTTAGTTGACAGTTTGTTCATCTTGCTTCACTGTACACCCCCAGCCTGACCGAACTTTTGTGACAGAAGCATCAGTGTATATAACAATATCTTCTTTTGTGCCAAGATTTTCTACCTGCAGCTGAATTTCTGCATTCGTTTTGACTTCTGGCTATTCTCGACAATGTCCTCCAAGTTCCTGACTGATGGCAATTTGGCAGAGGTCTTTGAAATGGTCTGGATACTTTTCCCTTTTCTTCGATTCTTTGAGTTCTGCTAACTGGCACACAACCTTTATATTGTCTTCTGCCTGTTTCATCCATGAATTTCCTCGTCCTAGCCAAGTGCTTTTTGTTTCCTTGACCGCCGCATGTAGCGTGGTTTGAGAATTTTCAAGTTCTCTGAAATATGCCTTCAACTGTTCTAGCTTGTCTCTGACCTGCATTGAAGGAAGGTCAAGCAGGTACGGCATAGTTTTTTATGCTGAATTACTTCTGATGTAAGAAGATAGCTCTAGGAGAGTGTTGTAAACTCTAATCCATGATCAGTCACACCGAGTACAACTGCGTTTGGCAGTCGGTAGAGATGGCGCTGTTCGATGCCTTTAGCTGCCATTGTTTTCATGACAGTCAGGTCCTTTTTGCACTTAAGAGAAGCGTTATCAACATGCTTTGTAAAGGTCAGCATTCTGCCTAAGCCTATACTCAAATAGGGTAGATTGTCAGTTGATTCAACTTGGGATCAAGGTCGAGTCGCCTCTCCTGCAGGCTCATCATTTGCTTCGTATTTTATTTAGCGTTTCATTAGATCTAGTGTGTTTGAAGTTCCTGTTCTCTCTCTCTCTCTCTCTCTCTCTCTCTCTCTCTCTCTCTCTCTCTCTCTCTCTCTCTCTGTGTGTGTGTGTGTGTGTGTGTGTGTGTGTGTGTGTGTGTGTGTGTTTGAAGTTCCTGTTCTGTGTGTGTGTGTGTGTGTGTGTGTGTGTGTGTGTTGGTGATGGACTCGTTCCTTATGTGGCGGTTTTACGCCACTCCTCCTGCTCTGAGAATGCTACTATTCCTTTTTCTACCACCGACCAGATATTTGCTCTTAAAATCCCACCGCCGATTCAGCCATGTGTTGACCGCTGGCCGTGCATGCAACACGCGCCTGTTACAACCACTCAGCTGGGCTGTGCGAGCTTGGCCCCACCTCTCCCCTCCCCGCCCTCCCACACTGCTCTGTCCTCCCACTGGACTGAGGCAGCAGTACACACGAGAGCAGCTGTTGTGTGTCGCTGACAACACACACCGGCCCAGCCTCCAGCCAGATGTGATAGCTTGCCTCAAAGACCTTGGCATCGGCTACAAGCTGCCACGCGGTAGACGATCATGCTGTGCAGGTACACGGAAACGAAAAAAAAAAAGATGAGTGTTATCTGTAGTGTGACTGGAAAGATCACACAGCTGACACACGAGCCTCCCCGCCCGTACGCTACGAAAGTACCGGTCGAACCCGATCCCAAACGTAGCGTCTGTCATAGTAAACGTACATCTCAAACGGACTTCGGCATCCAGTTAAACCCGACCGTACGAGATAGACCGTGATCTATTCGAAACGGACAGTAAGTATATCCTCCAACCAATCAACGCTCAGCATTGAGCCAACACCCAAGGCACAATGAAAAAAGGCGTCGTCGTCGGCAAGGCGGTCAGACTGTCCGATTCGGAGACGAAACATTTGATTGAATTGTACCAAGGCCATGATGTGCTTGGAATGTCAACTCAAAAAATTATCAGAATCTAAATATTCGAGAAAAAGCTTCGTATTCAATTGTACAGTCCTTTGAAGCGGCATGTGGGATCAAACTCGAAGGTTTTAAAACTATCGTGAAGCACTCCGTCCGTTCGACATTGACTGGTCGGGTTCATTTGTGCCTCCCCCGCTGTTTGTTTCTGGCCCTGTCCCGGTCACGTCGAATCTGACAGGGTGGCTTTCTTCTGTGATACTGTACCCCTGATTTTACGGTTGAAAGATTTCTTTTTTTTACACAGTTTTCCGGTGTGTTTTTAGATGGTGTGTGTTTTACAGGGTTATGTGAATGAACTGGTTTTATGTATCATGATTTGTGAGTTGACTTCAACGCGATTTTACGGAAGAAAGATTTTTTCCACAAAATTTCTGGTGTGTTTTTTAAAAGGTGTGTTTTAAAGGGTTATGTGAATGAGCGCGATGACAGTCCTGATATGGAACTCTGCG
>JADBJO010011036.1:56127-67732 GCA_016801955.1 Conus betulinus
TTAACAAGGTCATCAAGCTTGCGGAATACATGAAAACAAACAATTCAAACATTAGCATTTTTTTTACCGAACGTTTCGTTTTCCTAACATAAGATGCCTCTGCAACATACTCGGCCAATAGAATTATCATCATATTAATGTCAGAGGACAATAAACTATACAGATTATGATTTTCTGTCGAAGTGATATTGAAAAGTTGAGACTTCTGTCTGATATCGTTATAAGCTGCACAATAGAATATAAAGTGATCTTCGTTTTCTATCATTCCATCTGTACTCGTTGCACAGGAGTCGTCTACAGTGCCTTTGGGATTAAACCATCTTTTGTTTGCATTTAGTCCAAGTGTCCTACTTTTAAATCTAGCAAGCATAACCCTGTGCCATTTATTGGTAACTACAGTCAGAAACTTTTCAGGTTGTAAGATACTTTTAAACGTAATGCAGAACACACTTGTGGTGTCATTAATTCTACAAGTATATGTGTTCTACGTTGTATTGTTTCATATCATACTTTACTACGCTGTGCTGTATTTGACTGCTTTGTACTGCTTGAATTGTTTGTACTAATTGTATTGTATTGCATTGTTAAAAAAAAAAAAAAAAACTATTCGTGATGCGGGGGAAAAAAGTGAGAATGAAAGAACCAAGCAAGCAAACTCATTACAGCATACACTAGTGCACTGAAAAACCCAGACATCATTGTACCATAGTATACATTAAATGAGAAAGAAGCACTGTCCAATGATAGAAGAATCAAAAACACTTGGAACTGGGCATGAATGAAAGTGTGGAACGCGTGCGTAAGCAGGCGTTTGTGTGTAAGCATGATAGATGGTAGGCGTTTAGGTGTTGTAACAAAAAAGAAGAAAAAGAAAAGAGACCGAAAAAAAAAAAATCAACAAAGAAGAAAAAAAAAAAAAAAAACAGAACAAAAAGCAAAACAAAAACAAAAAACAACAACAAAAAGGCGGGGGAAAGTGTGTGGAAAAGGGAAAAAAAAATCTAAAATACAATTCTGGAGAGAGAGAGAGAGGGAGGGGAATGTTTGAGGGAGACAGAGAGACAGAGGGAGGGAGGGTGAGAGAGAGAGAGAGAGAGAGAGAGAGAGAGAGAGAGAGAGACAGAGACAGAGACAGAGTCATTACAAGATGATTTATTCATGTTAAGGCCATTGCCCCTCATTAAAGGGGCTGAAAGTTAATTACAATCATCTTAAATCCATGCAACTGCTCGCAAACAGAGATAACATTAATTCAGAAAAAAATATTTTATGATGGAAGAAATGATCGCAACTTGAGCGCTGTAAATAAATAAATTGAAAATTGGAAAAAAAGATACTTTTAAACGAGTGGAACCAGGAATATTTCATAGCATCTTCCATCTTGGAATGCCAGTTTTGTTTATAACATGAGATGAGAAACTGCCATACTAACATATTGTAGTTTTCGTCTATATAATCTGCTTGTAGGTAGCTGGGTAAGTTTCCACCAATATTCAACGCATTTCTCCAAAGATCGAGTGTAAAGAGGATATCTTCCAGAATCAACATATGCCATTTTATTTGATGAATGCAATGGAATATTTAGAAACCGTTTAATCGCGAAAGTATGGACTTTTTCCATCTGCAGATTTTCTTCAAGCCCCCATATTTCTGCTGCATATGTTAACATTGGTTCTATTTGTATATCAAATAACTTCCAAAATAAAGAGGGGTCAATTGCATTTATTTTGTTCATTGCTCTTAGAATTTCTATTACTACCTCTTCTAAACGTTTAAGACCATTCCGAATGTAACTTAACCTCGTTGTAAAGATTATTCCGAGGTATTTGTATGCATTGGTTACATTTACCTCAGCATTAGAGTAATACCATTTTTCTCTCTGAGAAAAGTAACAACCCATACGAAAAATTATATTTGTCTTATCTAAATGAACAGTTAATTGCAATTTATCTGCCCACACTTCAATACATCAAGCGGATGCTGTAAACCAACAGCAGTGCTTGAAACTGAAATCATATCGTCAACAAATAGCAACATAAGTAGTTCAACAGCTCCAGTGATCATCTGTACACCATGTCTACCTTTTCTGGACATTTCAAGGACTATCTATAAAAAAAAAAAATGCAAACAGCTGTGGACACAAAAGGCAACCTTGCTCTACGCCACGTGGACCTGAAAAGAAATCAGAATAAACACTCTTTTCACGCACGCAAGCAATGACCTATTCGTATATCCCACGAAGCGCTATGTACAATTTTCGATTGACACGAGTGTTTCTCAGGACATGCCATAACATATTTCTGTTTATAGAGTCAAATGCATTTAAAAGTCCACAAAAGCGACATAGTGTTCTTCTTCATGAGAAACTTTTGTACTAACGCATACAGAGTAAAAGATGGTCTATAGTGCTGTATCCTGCTCGAAAACTTGCTTGTTCTTCAACTATCTTCTCATCTCTCTCTCTGCCAAGTTTCTCAATCTTTTGTTCAAAATATAAGTGTACACTTTACTAATTACACTTGTAAGAGCTACACTCTGTAATTATATGGGCTATTTGCGTCCTCCTTTTTATAGATCGTGCAATAATTGATTTCGACCATCCCTTGGGAAATGTCCCACAGTCAATTAATGTTTTGAATAATGAAACCAGAAAGTTTAGGACAAATTTATTTACATGTTTTAACATCTCACTGATTATTTTATCTGATCCAGCATTTTTTTCCCCATTTTTCAGATGCCTAATACTTGATTTCGCTTCTTCTAATGTGATAGGATCATTAAATTAAGGTTTACCCAGAATTTTTCTCCGACTTCAACGTATTCTGTATATGCAACACCGTGTTCATTCTCAAATGAGTTGAATACACTACAAAAAAATGGCCATGCCACTGTTGTGAAGTTATTTTATCATAGATAACAGCCTTTCTATTAATTGTCCTGATTGTCATCCAGAACAACCTTTGATCTGACTGTTTTAACTTTTGCAATTTGTTTTCGTCAAATATCTTTTTCTTTTATTTCCTCAGTTGAGTATATTGTTTCCTTTCTGCAACGTAATTGTTGTTCTTCTCATTTTTTTTTCCTTTGATTGTTCATGCTCTCTGAAACTGCTGTAGTAGTCTCTTGACAAATCTCTAGTACATGGCGAAAGACAGGATTATGATGCATGTGCTAAGGCAGTGTGTGAGGCATTGAACGGGGTAGATGGGACCAGAGAATGGATAGAAGAGGACATACAGACTTCAACATAAGTTAAGGACCACTTGCAATCTGTCTGACAAATGCAACACGCGCGAAACCAAAAATATTTCATGTGTACAGATAATTAATTGCAACCCTTGTGAATCAAATTAAAGCAATTTCATTTGGATTGCCTAATGTTTTTGCAATGATAAAGCAATGTAAAGAGACCCACCCTGGGAAAAGAAATCCACAAACGTGTTTCTTTAATCTGTTCAAAAACGGATGTGTCCGCCCCGAGCAGCAACACAATCGAGACGGCGCTGCCTCATGGAGTTGATGGTGTTTGCGATGACGGCTCATGGGTTGATGGTTTTGACCCTGGGGGATGTTTTCCCCTCCTGTCGCAGGACGTGCAGCAGCTGTTCCCGATTAGCTGGACGTGGGCGGTTTGCATGGACTCGCCGGCCAAGTTCTCCCCAGATGTTCTCGATTGGATTGAGATCTGGACTGTTCGCAGACCATGCCATCCTGATGATCCCAGCTACCTGAATGAAAGTGTTGACAGCCCAGCACCGGTGTGGTGTGGCGTTGTCATCCTGGAGGACAGCTTGGGGTCCGATCTGCTGGAGGGTCGCTGTGATCAGAGGCTGTAAGATCTCCTGCAGGTAGCGCTGCCTATTGAGCATGCCCTCCACATGGTAGAGAGGAGTCCTGTAGTGTCGGCTGATGTCTCCCCAAACCATAATGGAGCCACCTCCAAAAGCAGCCGCCTCCTGGATAGCATCATCTTGCAGCTGCTCCTGTGGGCCGCCGCCACACCCTGATGCGGCCGTCTTTGGGGCTCACCATGAAGCGCGAATCGTCGGCGAACAGGACATGGCCCCATTGAGCACGAGTCCCACCTCAAATGGTCCTGGCACCAAGCAAGTCGGCGTGCCCTGTGACCTGCAGTCAGCATGGGCTTCTTCACCGGACGCCTGGAACGCAAGGCGGCGGCATGTAGGCGACGCCGAGTGGTCTGCCCGCTTACTGCTGTATTGGTGGAAGCACGCAGTTGCTGACTCAAGGCATTGGCGGTGGTTGTCCTCTCCCGAAGGGCCTGTCTGCGGAGGGTACCGGTCCTCACGTTGTGTGGTTTTCTTGGGACGCCCTGGGCGTGGCCGTTCCTGGACGGTGCCTGTGGTTTGATGGCGCTGTCTCAGACGGATGATGACCGATGTGACACTTGCAGCCTTCTGGCCACCTCTCGGACGCCTACTCCGTCCTGCAGCCCAGGCGATAGCTCGGGCACGATCGAAATTTCTCAACTTTCGTCTCGCTGGCATGTTGGTGTTGTGCTTCAGAACGGGTATTCGACGGCTTTTATGGCCATTGTGGTGAGCACAATGCACCCCCATACCTTCATGCTGTCACGTGCATCAGGATTTTCACCTGTAGACAGTTCGAGTCAGTGTGCACGGATTGCTGACAAACAGCTTGTTTTGTCAAATAAGAACACTTCTCTGCACGCTCAAGGGGAGTCAGTGCAGCTGTTGCATGCTTGGCAGTATTTATTGAGAAGGCCTGACGACTGTCGCGTTCAGAAACCTTGGCAATTACTAACCTTTATTTGATGTTTGACTTTGAAAGCACGTAAGGGCATTCTGCGGTGTGGTCCTTAACTTATGTCGAAGTCTGTAGTTCGGGCACATAGAGTGGGAAGAGAGAAGACAAGAGAACCAAAAAACGATGATTATCAAGTTTAAACGGTGGAAAAAAATAAAATGATGTTGATCAGAGACAGAAATTTCGGGTGAAAGTTAGAAAAGAAGGGAATAAGGATAGCAAATGATCTGACCCACAGACAAATGAACATAGAAGCCACAGCAAAAGAGAAAGCAAAGCAGGTTTTTTTTTTGTAAATGGTAAACTTACAGTTGGGCCCTCGTAGGAATGAGGACAAAAGCGATGCAGAGAGGTGGCTGCAGGAACAGGTGACAGCATCAGAGAGAATAATCCCTCCCCCACTCACCGGGACTCGGATCACAGTCACCTCTCCCCTTTTGCCACCCAGCAGTTCCCTTCCATGACCGCAAGTCACGTCACTATGGGGGTTCCCCCGCCATGTGACCAGTCCACAGCCGATGACCGCACAATCTCCGCTTCCGTGACCCGCGTTGAGAACTCCAGTTTTGAGCGCCCCGTGCGACACGCCAGCGTGACGGAGTGAGTGCCAGTACTGCTGCACCTCAACTGGACAGAAATGTGCGTGGTGGACGACACACGTTAGAGCCACGTGCAAACGGTTGTGCGAAGTCGGCAAGTAGAGAGAAGCAGCAAGCGGGGATGCATACGCACCTCAGCAAGCAGCTAAGTTATTTGAATTAATCACCTGCCCCAACGGCGTGTGGTCGCGCCTTACGCTCCAGCACACACAAATATAATTAGGACAGGCTCTGCCACTAAAACAGACCATATATAACAAATATAAATAGGACAGGCTCTGTCACTAAAACAGGTCATATATACCATTTAAATTCAGAATTAGTCGATCTGCACACACAGCCACAAGGAAATAATCGGTTCAGTTGAGAGACAGACAGCAGATACAGAGAGAGAGAGAGAGAGAGAGAGAGAGGAAGAGAGAGAGAGAGAGAGAGAGCAGGAAGACACACACACACTACACACACACACACACACACACACACACACACACACAGACAGAGAGAGAGAGATAGAGAGAGAGAGAGAGAGAGAGAGAGAGAGAGAGAGCGAGAGAGCGAGAGAGAGGAGAATTTACACATATCAGAGAACCCAATGTGTATGAAAGCACACAATCAAAACAATTGAACACTTGAGACACAAGTCATACACCATCTAAGCTCAAAATAGGCAGATCTGCAGCACAGCCGCATGAAATCAGCCAGTTCAGAGAGAGAGAGAGAGAGAGAGAGAGAGAGAGAGAGAGAGAGAAGAGAGAGAGAGAAAATTTAACATTTATGTCACCCAATGTGTATAGAAATACATGAATCAAATCAATTGAACACAGAGACAAAAATCATCATACACTATCTAAGCTCCAAATAGGCAGATCTGCTGCACGGCACACATAAAATTAATCAGTTCAGTTGAGAGAAGAGAGAGAGAGAGAGAGAGAGAGAGAGAGAGAGAGAGAGAGAGAGAGAGAAATAGAGAGAGCATAAAAAATAGCACACTCAATGTGTACAAAATATATGAATCAGGACAATTGAACACTGAGACAGAGGCAAAGATCATCATACACCATTTAAGCTCAAAATAGACAGGTCTGCTGCATAGCCACGTGATATTAAGTAGTTCAATTGAGAGAGAGAGAGAGAGAGAGAGAGAGAGAGAGAGAGAGAGAGAGAGAGAGTTAAATCTGCAGGTGGAGAATGCATGCATTAATTATTTGCTTATATATTTGGTAATCTCTCTCTCTCTCTCTCTCTCTCTCTCTCTCTCTCCTCTCTCTCTCTCTCTCTCTCTCTCTCTCTGTGTGTGTGTGTGTGTGTGTGTGTGTGTGTGTGTGTGTGTGTGTGTGATCAGAAAATAACCCCAGTACAGAGTCACATTCTTCTAAACAACAACGAAACCAATTAAACATAGAATGACTAATCCGTAGAAATCATAGAGCAATTTGTTCAAGACACACAATTTTACCATAATCATCGTCATAGCATATAATAACATGCAATGTAAAAGAACAACAACAACAAAAGAAAACAGTATTATTCAAACAGAAGTACTATCGCTAGGCACATGAAATGTTTATATGGAATATTTACATGTTCTCCCCGTTTGCCGCTTCAAGCTGTGAAGATGTGTTGACTGTGATGTCGTCCTCGTCAACACTGATGTCATCTGGAGACATGGCACGTCTGAAAGCCACATCTACATCAGTGTGAATGTTCAGCCTCACGATCTGTCCGTGTTTTACTTTGGCCTGGATTTTTCCTCCCGAACCCCCTTGGTCCCTTAGCTTTCGGTCGAAGAACCGTGCCAGGACAGGCTGCGGCGTGTCACTGCTTCTTCTGCCAGTTCGGTGGGCCAGCTCGATGTGACAGGGCTTGATGCTGACGCCGACGCTGTCAGTAAAGATGTCACAGACTTTCTTCACACAGTCGTCTGTTGACTCTGTCTCTCACGCTCTGCCACACGAAACACGCGTAAGTGGCATCGACGCGAGCACTGCTCCAGATCATTGTCGTCTTTTTTTTCCATTTGTAGGTTGCTTATTATTAGGGCGGTTTTCAACACAAAGACTGCTATCACTTTCCTCCGTCGATGAAGGAGAAAACACTCGTTTTGCTCCTGCTCTGTGGTCACTCTTGTCACACATATCAGTCCACTGGGCACGAATGACAGAAGTCGATCATTTCGCACAACAGAACACTTTCATACAAACAGATCAAAATACAACAGAACAAAATTCATACTGCTGGAATCAGCGTAATCATGCGAATCTGTTTCTGCGCCTGTCATTGTATTGTCGCCGAAAATTGACACTCTATCGATCAATTAACAGGAGAGACGCAACGAGGCAACCGGCATTATCTGTGAGCGGACAAAACTTTTCTTGTGTAGATTTTGTTTCAGATTTCGACACTATATGTTTAACGGAAACTTTCATTGATGCCTCTTTTGACTTTAGTAGCATCTTTAATGAGCGTGTAAAATTTAGCACCCCTGCCAAAAATTGTCATCCAACGGTAGAAATTCTGGAGGTGTTTTGTGACTAATCAGAAAACAGTTTGCTGGCTTTGTGGAAGAAATGCAATTCAGTTGTGAGAATGTGGTTGTTGTCCGGTTTGATAAATGTGCCTTTGGTGTTAATAAAGATGTTATTCTTACTGCTTGTTATGTAGTCCCAGAAGGAGGACCACTTTACAGTCACAAGGAATTGAAAGATGGGATTATGATTCCACGAAAAAGTGATGACGTGAGAGAGAAGGACCTGGTGGAGGAGGGGGGAGACTGTTAATTAAACCTTGGGGGTGGGCGTTCACATTAAGTTAAACCTTTATATTTCGTGGGGGGAAAAAAAGTGATGACTGGGGGGGGGGTGGGGGGGGGGGGGGGGGGCGGGGGGGGGGTATTAATCGAAACTCAGCCAGGAGGGAGGTGAGAGGGGGAAGGGTGCAAAAGAGGGTGGAGTGGGGGGGGGGGGGGGGGGGGGGGGGGGCATTATCCGTTTGAATCAGACCTGTGCAGTTTCACGAAACGTGATCACCGAGAGGGGTCGGAGGAGGGAGGAGGAGGTATGGGGTATGGATGGGAGGGAGGGAGAGGGGGTCCAGGTGAGAGGGAAACACTTGCTATTATCAACCCCAACCCATGAGGTCTACGAAAAGAAAAGTAAGGCCAAAAGGAGAACAGACACTGGGGGAACGGAGATTAGTGAAGGAATAAGTGGCCCCGGTACTTCCCCCCCCCCCCTCCACCCTCACCCACCACCCTCACTCCCCACTTTCTACATTTTCACACACACACACACACCCACACAAAGTAACGACCAGTTTGGAGGCATGCAAAGCATACAGCAGTCGATCAGTCAGCTTGTCACAGCAGTCAACTTGGCACAGCAAATTTACAGTTCGTCCCGTTACAATGCACTGTACCTCATGTCAGATGACGGGGGGAGGGGGGGGGGGGGGGGGGGGGGGGGGGGGGGGGAGGGGCAACTGCCCAAGGGCAATGCAGGCTGGGAACCTGTCATAACAGCACGGTGCTGATAGACAACCATGCCATGCCTTTTGTTTGTCCGAGTGGTGAGGGAGCTGATAAGATGGGACTCGCCAGACAGACAGACAGACAGACACAGTTGTCTCAGTCTGCTCTTACTAAATAGTTGTCCATTGTCCAAGATGTTTCTGAGAGAGAGAGAGAGAGAGAGAGAGAGAGAGAGAGAGAGAGAGAGAGAGAGAGCGAATGATTTAATGAGTTAAGCTTACAAAGCCCATTCTCATGCAGGGGTTACGGTGGGGGAGGGGTGTGTTCGAAAATGGATATCAACGTATGCAACACAAACCATAAATGTCAGAAAACAACATTGCGATAAGGAAACCAAATCACGGAAATAATTAACAAACACCGAACGCAGATGTGAATGTCATTAAGATTTCCAAAATGTTTTATCCACTGTCAACAAGATTTCCCTCCTCCACATCTGAATTGCCGCTGGAAGGCCAGTTGCGCCTTGTCTCTGTCAACAGAATGAACGCTGTCCATGTTTCTTAACATTCCCTGTAGGTACGACATAATGTCACTGAGAGTCACGTTCTCTGGAGGGTCGTTCTGTTGGTCATTCGCTGGAGGCCTGTCCTGATCACAAACCACATCACAGCATTCGTCAACACAGTCTTGATCAGCGCTTGGCTGCACTGAACCAAAATCCAAGACCGACACTACATCGTGTGCAACTGTCACAGATTCTCTGTCGCACTGTTCCAAATCAATCTCTGTTTGCTTGTCACTGTGCCGTGTTTCTTCTGCAGGCTGGGTTACAGACAGAGGGAGATGGTTGTTACTCTCGAAAATCTCATCACATGGAAACGTGACTTTCGTTGGTTCTGTCAACGTGGTAAAATACACTAGGAGGTGTCGGCAAAAATAAACCGGACGGGAGAACATAAACTTTCACTCGCCTTTTTCTTTTGATTGCTTCTGTAGGTCTCTGCTCTCTGTGCCCCTGTTCAGCTGTGACGGGCACTTGCGACGATACGCCATGCTGTGGCCTGGAGTTTGCGTGGCAGGGGGTTGTTCGGTACTCGAAGTGAACCGCAGAACGACGACAGTTTGTTTTCCTCTGCCCTCTATTTTGAATGACGACAATGCCATTTCTTCCAGTGCAGCATTGAGCGTGGCTTCTACAGTGGATGGGAGACCTTCAACAGGCATGCTGGGCGAAATACAGTTGATACGAGTAAAAATTTACCGGAGCGGCTGAAATACGTCTTGCCGGTTGCCGAGCAAGGGAGGCCACGAGAGAGAGAGAGAGAGAGAGAGAGGGTCAGTTCAAAGTCTTTGTTCGTAAAATGTCATGGTCATTTTGTTCTCGCTCTTAACAGAAGTTTCGGATGCCTTTTCTCTGAGCAGATTACATTCCAACATCGCTTGCCACGTTTTAAAATTTTGAAAAAAGTTTCTGTTGGTTTTAAAGTTTCCATGCATATTTGTCTAAGACGTTTGGAAAACGTCTGTGTCATCAAACTGGAACGTCGGCACATTCTTCAATCTGCCCCCCCCCCCCCCCCCCCCCCCTCCCCCCTTCCTACCCCAACTGCTTTCCTCCAGCCTCTTCCATCTCCCCTCCCCTCACCTAACCTTCCCCTCGCCCCGTTCATCTGTTGAGCCTGATCTTTCTCCTTCATTTCGTCTACTCTCGATGTATAAAAATGAACAGATCTGTTGCATGTTCCAGGGATTCAGGCCTCAAAGACAGCGGAAAAGAAGACTGAAGTCTGTGGAAACATGGCTGAAAAGCCAGGCTGACAGTTGGGCCGAAGACACGGGAGTCGACGAAGATCTAAACGAATCCGCACGCAGACGATGAATCTCGACACACAGGACAGACCTGGAACTTCGAGCCAAAATGACGAGGACGAGGGCGCAAGCGCGAGCAGCGGAGAGCGAGGGTAAGACAAGAAGTAGACAGCCTGCACGGAGGAGGAGTCGTTTTGTCCAAAAGAAAAACTGATGGAGATTCTACTCGAGATTCAGAATACAACTAGCGCTCCTCAGCTGCCCCGGTATCCTCAATGCACGGACAGAGTCACACACGCGTTTTACGACCACTTCGACGTACGCACCGGGGACCCCAGACGGTGGTGATCAGAAGACTGTCTGAAAGCGAACAAGAATAAATGCAGAGTTATGCGAACGAGTCCAAAGGCGTTGCGAATGGTTCCAACATTGCAGAATCTTTGCGGCACACAACAATGTGTGAACACTCTGAAGATGCAGAAACGATTGTGAGGATACCAAGAGTAAACACTGAGTACAAGCTACAAAACACAGGTTGTGCCAATGATACAAAGTGCAAAACGCGGTGTGTACATAATTGCAAAAGCAAAAACTCTGTAATGTTTTAGAAATACAAACTCGGTCTGGCACAAGTGTAGCATAAATGGCGTCAAATACAAAGCTTAGATGTAAAGTAAATGCAGTAAAGATCTGTTTAAGGTAAAAAAGGATCTGTCAAAAAAGAGAAGTGAAAATCGTTATATTCCAAAGAGCTTTGAGCATATATTTGGTTCTGTGAGCATAATCGAAGTTTTAGCATCAATTATGAAAACAACACCAACAACAACCAAGAAATGATTGGCCTCGAATCGTATTCTTTCTGTCTGCTTTTAATATTTTTTGAGTTCGAGATTGATTTTAGGCGAACAGTAATAGCATTTAAGTCACAGCAGCGTGTGTG